>CAJGYO010000010.1:33635292-33879180 GCA_904845875.1 Miscanthus lutarioriparius
ATTTTCATCATAGATTAACAGGTTTCTTGAAGTGTACAAAATAGTAATATTAGAAAAGAAAATTTGAACGAACCAATCAGCCATAGAAGCATAGAGCAGTTATCAATCTCTCCCACAAAATAGTAATATCAGAAAAGAAAATTGGAACGAACCAATGAGCCATAGAAGTAGAGAGCAGCACACTCCTTCACATCGAGTAGCTGTGACAAGCAGGATGCTGCTGCAATCAGTTATCATGAAGGGGACACCACGACATCTACTAGAAATGGTTCCCAGGTCCCATAAAAAAAAGAAATGGTTCCCAGGCATCATGCAAAGACAAATCAGAGTAGTAGATAAAAAATTAAACGGAAACACATGGATCTCGTGGAATCCAGCGCAAAGCGAGGGAGGCGATTTGGCGACGCCGGCGACGCCGGCGAGGCTCCCGACGAGCCCATCTTCATGTTGCTACCCGCCGGCGCCGCCCGAGACAAGCCTATCACCCTATCCTTGCTCTGTTGCTTGCTGGCGTGGTGGTGTAGGAGGATGCTGGGCAGACCGGCGCTAGCTCGAGAAGTGCAGCCCGGCGGCGCCTAGCGCTCGGCCGCGGGGCAACATGAGCAACTCGGCTCGGTGGCGTTTCACACCACGTCCGCGGCCAGCGATGCGCTTGTGTCCTCCGGGACGAATTTTGGCGCGTAAGATTCCCTCGTGCGGGTCAACACCTGGATCCGAGTCTCGGCGACGAGGCTGTACAGCGCACGGCGTCCTCGTCGCTTCAGCCTTGGACCACGAGCATCCTCGTCGTCTCACGAGATGACGAGCTCGGCCCACTCCAACAAGGGTCTTTTCGCAAAAAGAACAGTATACAGACGAATCAAAAAGACCGGTTGTACATGCCCACTACCACCTCGTGAGGGCTTTTTTCGCAAAAAGTACAGTATGCAGACGAGTCAAAAAGACCCGTTGTACATGCCCACTCCCAACTCATGAGGGGTCTTTTCGCAAAAAGAACCATATGCAGAAGAGTCAAAAAGATTCGTACATGCCCTTAAGAGTTATTAACAGAGATGGTCTATTGCCACCTCCATAAATTATCTATTTTTTTAAAAGAAAAGGCCAAACAAGCTAGGCTCGCCCACTGAGCTCACCAGGTACCATGGATTAACAGAGACGGTCTATTGCCGCATCCTTAAATTGTCTAATTTTTTTTTGAAAAAAGACCAAACAAGCTAGGCTCGGCCCATTGAGCTCACCAGGTACAATGCTGCTCGTTGCCGCCATCGCCTGCTCCCGTCCTACCGCTGCAACTACTCCAACATCCAGTGGAGTCTTCACCGAATAGGAGGTGTGGTAGAGGACAATGATGCACTCACTGCCCTGTGATCCATGCCGCCATTGCCATCCCAGATCTGGACGTGGACACTAGACTTTCTCCCTCCTCACGCTAGACTCGAGGAAGTGGAGATGACTTTTATATGGCTACCTCCACTTCCACAAGCAAGGTGGGACTAAAGAGTCTTCACTTCCCCTCTAAGCACACACGAACGGGCTTCTGAAATTTTCTTAGGAATTTGTGGAATTCTTATTGGGCCAAGCCCACATATTCCAACACCTATCACTTTGTTTCATCCCAATTTCATTCAATACGAGCATATCAGAATTGGTCCCGATGCTAAACATCACATAACTCACATTCCAATACAGGCTGCAGATGCTTAGCATACAGTTTTATTCTTTTGGAGTTCTGACGAACCTACGGAGATGGAGTGGTAGGCATTTGTACTGGACGAAGATAACACGCGACCGTCGTGCTATAGGAGAGCATGCAACCCACCTCGATCACGCGCACGACCGGCTCCGCTTCCCTGACCACAGCCATCAGTGCTAGGGGAATCGGCCTATGAAGATGCAGAGGGAACATCATCCAAAACGCAAAGCGTCAGAGAAGAACCGAATCACCGGACGAGAAGAAAAAAATAAATGGCAAACACAAATGGAACAACGACGGCGAGGAGTAGGAAGAGGGGATCACCATGCCGTGAAGCTGGGACAGCACTGCTAGTGGGGGAGGTGACCAGCGCAGTGAAGGGGAGCTCCCCGCGGGCCGCGGCCGCACCCACGGGGCTAGGGTTTGGCTGGGCATTTGCTTCTCCCCCTCCCTATTCGCACCTGCTGCAACCGCCGTTCGCCAGTTCTAATTCCTATAGTAACGGATTCAGTGCCCGACTGCGCTACCAAAACAGATAGGAAAGGAACGACGATATGGGATTTGGATGCGTTGGGAGAGGGACTTCGGGGAAGCGAAGTCCAGTATTAGGCCGGCCCGTCGTGGAGGGATGTCGCGCGCAGAGGGCGTAGCGCGACTAGTCGCTAAATAGAGATTGCGATTTGTATTACAACAGCACAGGCTTCATCGTGGAGAGTTGGAGACTAGCTAGGCCCGTTGTGATGTTGCATTGGCCCGTTAGTATTTGGGCCCACATAATTAATGTCCCTTTCCGATCGGTCCATATCTGTATCTTGATATTCAATATCTGAATTAAAATATACAATGTCAGATATCCGATTTACATTCTTATTAGCATCCAACTATTTCTTGACCCAAACCTTCTACTCATTTTTGAAGGTGCCCGAAAATATCTATTAACAGAGGTGGCTATTCTAAGCGTGCATCTCTAAAGATTGATTAACACTGGTGAACATGTTAAGATGCTCATCTCTATAAATGATTGCATCCAAAAATAATTCATAACTTTTTCATATAAACTTGGATGAAGACAAACTTTATATCAAAATTGTAGCTCTCGACATGATCTACATCTTTGTATTTGAGAAGCTTTTGATTCGAAACTATTTACAGTCCCACAATATTGTTTTAAGTTCAAACAACATTGGTTGTTGACACGATATATACCAATATTGTAGTTATTAATACAATCTACGACTTTGTACATGAATACATTGATTGATCACGTCTAAGATAGCTATGGGACTGGGCAAATGATTCACTGATCCAAATGTCTATGCCTATCCTATGTCTACTCCCGTTCACCGTAGGGACTGGCAAATTATATCGAAACATGTCCAATGATGAATGCTCTTCAGTTTCCACCACCATCTTAAGTATCTTATCTAACTCTACATAAAAACATTAGCTTTTGTGTACTAAGATTTATAGGAAGAAAAGAAACATGAAATTGTGGCATTCATACTTATGATCTCCTGTCCTGTCTCATGCCTTGTCAATTGCCATACTCATGAGGGGCAAATCACGCTTATGTTATTTCGCTATCATGCAAACTTGGCCAAACCTTCGATGGTCAGATTTCATTCTTCAAACAATTCAGTTCAGACATCACTGACGATGTTCTATTGTGCTCCACAGTTGCCGCTGAAACATTCTGGGTTTTGATTTACAAGTAGTTGAAGACAGGCCGGCCCACATTAGTAATATCCATGTAAACTGGCCCATAAAAGGAAAACGGAAGCATAAACTGGCCCAGATGAAAGGAAAATTACGTTAGTCACTCAGGAGACCACGGAACTGTACCCTATCTTTTTTCTCTGAAATTGTCAATTTTGCTTTTGCACTCCTTGCTTCCACAGGACCCCAAACATCCATCCGTTTTAGCTCTGCACTGGATAGAAAAGATGTGGCAAAGGAGTTTTCATTAATTTTTTCCACAACCCATTTCCAGTCTGGGATGAGTCTCTCCTACTGTGACTTGTTTCGCAGGAAGAACCATCAGAGACCTTCACTATTGCTTCTGTAAGATCAATTTTTGCCTTTTGGTTTCCTGAAAAAGGGCTATAATAAAAATCCAAACCTGGAACCACATAGATCTGCTGTAGGTTTTGCACCCTTCAAGGAAGGGCAAGCTTTGGTGACGTGAGTATCACTATCACACATGTCACAGCAGATTGGTGTTTTGCAGTCATTCATTACGTGCCCTTTAGTTAGGCAACGAAAGCAAAAGGGTTTACATTTATTCTTTCCACTCCATTTCTTTGGAGCAATAGCACCTACTTCATTATCAATTTGCATAGATGCAACATCTGCAATTACAGATACCCCATCTCCTGCATTTGCCCCTTCATGAATAATACCCGAACTCGTAAACTTTGATGAGAACCGAGACCAAATTAATGAGGTAAAATGTTTTCGGCAGTGCTGCCTCACATCGGGCCTGGTACGACACCACCGAGATCTCTGCCGCACGCTTGATCCAAATTCCAAACATGTTGCGGCTTGGGTTTGGTACATGCAGCTTGTTCGATATCAACAAAAAATTATGCATGTTTGCTTTACGAATAATGCGGACAACATCTTGACACAAAAACATATGTCTCTCTCCTTCTCCTATGTAGCATGTAAGCGTGGTTCAGATTATCATTGCGACAAATTAAATAGCTGAAAGAAACTGTGTCGTGTAAATTCAAAGACAAATCACGGTTGAAAATGTAGGTTACCCTTGTATGTTTTGTTCGAGCCAAATCCAGACCATCTCTCCTACGGGCACAATCAACGACATGTTGCATCTCAAGGAACACGTGCTGGCGGTGCGTAGACTCAACAGAGCACGGCCATAAAGCATAGCATGACGTAATGCTGATGTCGACAAGCTAAGCAGAGCGCACACGGCGCTCAGCCAGCTGCTTGCTCCGTGCTGCGCAGCAGTGCATGTCGCGCCTCGCGCACATGTGGGACGTCCACGCTCTCGGCTCGGCCACGCCCGGGACCTCGAGATCGCCCGAGCTGCCGGCAGCGGCGCGAATGGCGGCGCATGGCCAGACAGAGGAGAGGCTACGAACGTGATTGAGGTGTCGGAAAGGAGCGCGGAGGTACGTGTGTTCTCACCGTGGCTCACCTTGGTCAGCGAAGCAGCGGATGCCGTCGCTTATCGGGACATGCTCACCGTGGCTGCTGCAGGCATAGGTGGTATAGGCAGCAGGCTTAGCCTGCGCGCAGGTTTGGGTTTGATCAAATGGATTCGAACGGTCTGAAACCAAAGTTTTTAATTGGTTTTGGATTGGTTTAGATTCAAATAGTATAGTGGACTGGGTTGGTGTGGTTGGAACAACCCAGTTGATGGGTTGGATGGGTTTTCTGTTGGATTTAGGCCCATGTTTGGTCTGATCTGAAAATTCCAAAGCATGCACAACCTATAGTTCCATATTGCTAATTCAAGGAGATGTTGCCTTGCTTAAATATGGGAGTCTCCTCTCTATGCAAAATAGGTGAAAATGAGAGAGAAGGAGACTGTTGCTACACGCACGCGCAGCTCGCGCGCATTTTTCGCGTGAAAAATCGCGTGACTTGTGACCTGGTGCTCGGACTTCTTCACTGATCAACTGGTCGGACCGCTTAGTTCATAGACTCCGTCACCGACCAGTTGATCGGACTGTTCGCCGGTCGTTTCTACTCAATGTTCACTTCGCCGCCGACAAGTCGACCGGACTGTTCGTCGCTGGTGCTTCATCGCCAGCGACGCCGGTTACTCCTCGGCCCTCGGATTCTTCGTGCTCGAGGACTAAGTGGGCACACTTCACCGCACGGACGTCGTCAGCTATGTCGGTGCTCAGACCTCGCCGCCTATGCCGGGCACTCCTCGGTGCTCGGATCTTGCCGCCTACGCCAAGGACTCCTCGGTGCTCGGACATCACCGCCTACGCCGGGGACTCCTCGCTACTCAGACCTCGCCGCCTATGCCGAGCACTCCTCGGTGCTCGGACCTCGCCGCCTACGCCAAGGACTCCTCGGTGCTCGGACATCGCCGCCTACAATGGGGACTTCTCGGTGCTCGAACCTCGCCGCCTACGCCGGGGACTCCTCGCTCCTCGGTGCTCGGACATCGCCAGCGACGCCGGGGACTTCTCGCTCCTCGGTGCTCGGTCATCGCCAGCGACGCCATTGCCAGCGACACCGGGGACTCCTCGCTCCTCGGTGCTCGAAAATCGCCAGCGACGCCGGGGACTCCTCGCTCCTCGGTGCTCGGTCATCGCTAGCGACGCCGAGGACTCCTCGCTCCTCGGTGCTCGGTCATCGCCAGCACCGCCTAGGGACTCCTCGCTCCTCGGTGCTCGGTCATCGCCGCCTACCCCAGGGACTCCTCGCTCCTCGCTCCTCGGTGCTCGGTCATCGCCGCCGACGCCGGGGACTCCTCGCTCCTCGGTGCTCGGTCATCGCCGCCCTCACGCCGGGACTCCTCGCTCCTCGGTGCTCGGACATCGCCAGCGACGCCGGGGACTGCTCGCTCCTCGGTGCTCGGTCATCGCCAGTGACACCGGGGACTCCTCGCTCCTCGGTGCTCGGTCATCACCTCCTACGCCGGGGACTCCTTGCTCCTCGCTCCTCGGTGCTTGGTCATCGCCGTCGACGCCGGGGACTCCTCGCTCCTCGGTGCTCGGTCATCGCCGCCTACGCCGGGGACTCCTCGCTCCTCGCTCCTCGGTGCTCGGTCATCGCCGCCGACGCCGGGGACTCCTCGCTCCTCGGTGCTCGGTCATCGCCGCCTACTCCGGGGACTCCTCGCTCCTCGGTGCTCGGTCATCGCCGCCTACGTCGGGGACTCCTCGGTTCTCGGTCATCGCCAGCTACGCCGGGAACTCCCTGGTTGGTCGGACATCGCCGGCTACGCCGGGGACTCCTCGATGCTCAGATCTTGTTACGTCTCGTCTGTGTGCTATCAAGCTACTCCATGCTGTTCGGATCAGGGTGCTGATCTTGGGCAGCACGTCTGGGGTCTTGATACGCACATGTCGGACGACGTCGGCAAGCTTTCAGACTTCTTCTTTTTTGACCCTGCTACAAGATTCATTCTTCATCTTCCAACAGGCTCAGGGACTAAGTGGGCACACTTCACCTTGCGGTGAATGTGCTTGTTCTCATCTTGAGGCTACGCCCGGGGACTGGCTGCCTGCTCGGCTGATCTTCTACTTTATGACCCTGGCACCACGTGACTGTGTCACCTACTGTCAGGCTCGGGGACTAGCTGTGGGGGTATGGCC
Source organism: Miscanthus lutarioriparius (assembly GCA_904845875.1). Classification (NCBI taxonomy): domain Eukaryota; kingdom Viridiplantae; phylum Streptophyta; class Magnoliopsida; order Poales; family Poaceae; genus Miscanthus; species Miscanthus lutarioriparius. The sequence goes on from CAJGYO010000010.1 coordinate 33,642,286, forward strand.
CCCAAGACATGGGCCGCACCATCGGAGGTGGCCCAGCCCACAAGATAAGGCGTGCACGGCGCTGCTCGACGTGCACCGCAAGACATTGATAGTACCAAATAGGATACTTTACTTGTAACCCTGTCTCTCCAGACTATATAAGGAGAGGCAGGGGTCTCCTAGCGGATAGGCTACATCAAGCTACTTGGTCGTCCAGATCAATACAATACACCAAAGACACATGACGTAGGGTATTACGTCGATCAGACGGCCCGAACTTGTCTAAATCGCTGTCTCTGCGCCTTATGTCACCATCTGGTTCCTGATTACGCGCATCCCCACCGACAAATCTACCATCGCGGGATACCCCTCGATGGACTGCCGAGCATATTCTGTCGACAACGACACCAGCAGTGCATGGTGCACAAGGCTCAGCGTATGTTATCATAATTAATCTTGCTAATGTATGGATTGCAAGCTAGTGAGGCTGTGCTAAACTGTCATAGAGAGGACGTGAGGATGATCTTCTGAAGGATTAGACCAAGGTCACATATTCAAGGTTTCAATATTTACACCCATTGATAAACTACACATTTCGTTAACAGTTTATGTTTCTTGTCATCAAGATGGAGCCAAGAGCATACTCATGTTATGGTTATCTAAACAGATCATTTGATGCTTGAAACTTGTAGTTCATGAAAGAAATGGCACCAGACACAGGCAGTGAACATTTGTATAGACTGGCCTGCATGTAAATGAGAAGCTCATGTCATGTAAGCCGCACAAATTGAGTAAAACAGAAAGTTGCACTCTAACAAGAAACATCATGTTTCTGTTTCAAGAAAGAGACTTCAATTTTGCTCTTCGAAACCCTCAAACAAAAGCATTTTTTTCTAGCAGACATGTTTTTCCCTTTTATTTGACAACACAAGACAATAATAACTAAAGGTAGCCTTGCCCCCCCCCACCCACACACACACACACTTTTCCCAAACAAAAAAAGAACAAAAGTTGGCCGGAAACAGGTCATACACTTCTCCACAAACAATGGTACAGGCAATTTTCTAATAAAAACTATGTTGAAACTCTTGGCTGATTAGAAGTAGAGAATGATGTTATTAGAGACACCCACATCATATAAAGCAACTCTTATTCACAAAAACAAATTAACCAACAGACAAGAAAGCAAACTGGAAACCAGCTCAGTGTCAGTTATTTCAGTGTGCTTAAGAAGCAACAAGGCTCCAGAAGACAAAATAGGAACTGAAGAAACTGATGACGTTATTAGGGGCAGCCACAAGTAATGAAAGGTACCATGGTTTTTTTTTTCACGCAAAATATATACTTCAAGCAAGGTAACGCTTTCAAGAGCCATTTGGCCTATAAATAGGCCAAACCAATCCTACAGTTTTTGCAAAGCAATAAGCCCTACATTCAAAACAATACTAGTTTTTGGTCACTTAGTACATGGATATGGCACAGGATGGTACGTCCAAGAAGGTCTCATCACTGCTTGAGAAGAAAGATGCTGCCAATGAAGACCTAAATGCAACAAGGAAAGAAGCAGAGGAAACCAACTCAACGATAAGTGGCATCACTGAAACGGTCCTTGATGCATTACATTTACATAATTTGCATTCCATTTTTGCATGTAGCGTTGACGTGCTAAGTCGAAACAGATGAGATAACGAACCTCATCTGTATTCTTTCCATCATGGGTTAGAGAAAATCTAGAGGCAGTTTACTTGATTGCTATGATTGTTCATTGACAGGAGGACAAGATGGAAACTTTGGCTTCTCAAGAACCGAGGGAGTACATGTCACAAAATAGGACCACACTGGCCAGCAAGGCGTCACAGCAAAATTTAAGATGGTCAGCATTCAATGGTCTATTCTCTTCATCATATTAGGCATTCAAACTTTTGACCCTACTTCCACATAGTATTATTGTCATTAATGATATGTCATGTAACAAGTTATGCCACTTTATACCAAAGATGTGGTGGGGGGAAGCAATCTTGACTGTAAATTTTGTGCTCAATAGAGTTATCACCAAGAGAAGTGACATAACTCCATACGAGGCATGGAGGGGCAGAAAACCCAATGTCAACTTTCTGCGGACGTGGGGATGTTTGGCGAAAGTCAACATTCCAGAGCCGAAGAAAAGGAAACTTGGGCCAAAAACAGTCGATTGCATTTTTATAGGATACGCTCAGAATAGTCCTGCCTATAGATTCTTGGTAGTTAAATCCGATACTCCAGAGATTATAGTAGATACAATAATGGAGTCTAAGGATGTTACTTTCTTTGAGGATATCTTTCCTATGAGACCAAGTAGCAGTACTTTAGAAAATCTGGATGCAACCATTCCTAACTCTGAACAAGTTGAGAACATACCTCTGCGAGAGAATAATGAGGAGGATAACAATTCAGACATCACTCTGCGCAGGAGTAAGAGACAAAAGGTTCAGAAATCTTTTGGAGATGACTTTATTGTATACCTTGTGGATGACGTGCCTACGACTCTAGCTGATGCTTATGAGTCTTCGGATGCTGACTATTGGAAAGAGGCAGTCCGTAGCGAGATGGACTCCATCATGACAAATGAGACTTGGGAAATCACTGAACGTCCTGTTGGGTGCAAACCTATTGGATGTAAGTGGATTTTCAAGAAAAAGATGAGACCAGATGGCACGATTGAAAAATATAAAGCGAGGCTTGTGGCCAAAGGCTTTACCCAGAAAGAAGGTGAAGATTATTTTGACACCTATTCACCTGTAGCCAGGTTAACCACCATTAGGGTGCTCATTGCATTAGCTGCTTCCTATGGTCTACACATTCATCAAATGGATGTAAAGACAACTTTTCTTAATGAAGAGCTGGAGGAAGAAATCTATATGGAGCAACCTGATGGTTTTGTGGCTAAGGGACAGGAGGGTAAAGTTTGCAGATTGTTAAAATCATTATATGGCCTAAAACAAGCACCCAAACAATGGCATGAAAAATTTGATCAAACCTTAACCTCTGCTGGTTTTGTTGTAAACGAAGCAGATAAGTGTGTATACTATCGCCATGGTGGGGGTCAAACAGTGATCTTGTGCTTGTATGTGGATGATATACTCATATTTGGGACTAACACTACCGTGATTGACGAGGTCAAATCATTCTTATCTTCATGCTTTGACATGAAGGATCTGGGTGAAGCAAGTGTTATCCTAAATATTAAGTTGATCAAAAATGAGAATGGGATTATTCTAAATCAATCTCATTATGTGGAAAAAATACTGTGTCGCTTTGGCTTTGAGAATGCCAAAGTATCCCCTACGCCCTACGATGCTAGTATAAAGCTAAGGACAAATAAAGGCGAAGGGTTGGACCATTTGAGATATTCACAAATAATTGGGTCCCTCTTGTATCTCGCTAGTGCAACACGTCCCGATATATCTTTTGCTGTGAGCAAATTAAGTCGTTTTACTTCTAATCCAGGGAAGGATCATTGGGATGCACTGGAGAGAGTGCTACGTTACCTGAGAGGTACAATCGAATATGGAATTCACTATACTGGTTATCCATCTGTATTGGAAGGATATAGTGATTCCAACTAGATTTCTGATGCGGATGCAATTAAAGCCACGAGTGGCTATGTGTTTACACTAGCAGGTGCTGCAGTTACATGGAGGTCATGTAAACAGACCATTTTGACGCGGTCGACCATGGGAGCTGAGCTTGTAGCACTTGACACGGCTACTGTTGAGGCCGAGTGGCTAAGAGAGCTACTCATGGACTTGCCACTGGTAGAGAAACCAGTTCCGGCAATCCTTATGTACTGTGACAACCAAACGGTATTGATCAAAGTTACGAGTACTAAGGATAATTCGAAGTCCTCGAGACATGTGAAGCGGAGGCTTAAATCTGTTAGAAAGCTGAAAAACTCCGGAGTAATTGCTGTGAATTATATTCGCAGTGAGAAAAATCTAGCAGATCCCTTTACAAAAGGGCTTGCACGGACATCGATTTCTGTTGCAAACATGGACATGGGGTTGAGACCCATTTAGTTGCAAAGTAATGGCAACTCATTTCTTTTGATAGGAGATCCCGGATTTGGAAAATGAGAAAAACAAGTTACTGTTGTAACAGGGAGTACAGATTGTTTAAAAAAATTAAAATTACCCATGTTCCATGAAATGTACTCTCTTCTGTATGGAAGGCTGGCTATTATGCCTTAATGTATTCTAGTGTCCACCGAGAAAAAAGGTATCGTCCTACAGGATACCTAAAATGAATACACCTATGTGAGCTAAACTGTTAGGTCGCAGTTTATGAGAGTGGGGTACTCTTTGGAAAGCTCATGAGAAGATCGAGGAGCAAGACCTTTAAAAGCTCCGTTTGGACTTGGCGTTCTTGCAGCCTAGTACCAGTTGGATCTTCAAGAGAAATCTGACAGCAAAAAGCTATGAATTCAAGGCTTAGTCCATTCACAAGCTGCTGAAAGATGGACCTGGTTGATCTAGGTGTAAGTTCAACCCGTACGGGACTTATACTGAAAATCTGGTATATATAAAGAATGTTCAGTACAGCAGCTTTGGAATTGGTGGGGGATTGTTGGATTTAGGCCCATGTTTGGCCTGATCTGAAAATTCCAAAGCATGCACAACCTATAGTCCCATATTGCTAATTCAAGGAGAGGTTGCCTTGCTTAAATATGGGAGTCTCCTCTCTATGCAAAATATGTGAAAATGAGAGAGAAGGAGACTGTTGCTACACGCACGCGCAGCTCGCGCGCATTTTTCGCGTGAAAAATTGCGTGACTTGTGACCTGGTGCTCGGACTTCTTCACTGATCAACTGGTCGGACCGCTTAATTCATAGACTCCGTCACCGACCAGTTGATCGGACTGTTCGCCGGTCGTTTCTACTCAATGTTCACTTGCGACGAGCGCGACGCGTACATGTACAGCAGGCTATTATTTGTGCAGTTTCTATTTTTTATGCTGAGCGTAATGGTGCTTCAATGTGATTGAAACTGCCATTTTAAACAGTAATAAGGTGTGTCAGTTTCTACTGTTTGATTGCAGCAATTTCTGTCATTAAATTAGGCAGTTTTTACTGCTTGATGAAGGGAATTGATGCACTATGAAGGCCTATAAAAACAGGAGACGTCCTGGTTGAAGGGTACAGATTCACACGCTCACCTTCCCACTCGCTGTGCTGAGCTTCTCGCTGCTGCACCTCGTCGACCTTTGAGTTCGGCGTGCACCGGACTTGAAGAGAGCGGGATCTCCGAAACCACTGCCGCGAGACTCCTGCACGGGGCGGCAATCAGGTTTTTGGCAGCGTCTACACGCGACCGCTTGGTGATCTGCAACATCTACTTCAACACGTTCGACTACGTTTTGCGCGGGATCATTGAGTAATTTCCTTGCGCAATCCTGTTCTAGTCAGTATGTTGCCTGTTTACTTGTGTTATGTGCTTGCATCATTTTTTATCTATGAGTTTTTCCTCCAAACAAAATCTAGAATGTATTTTAGGCACTTATTTCCAACATTTTCTAGGTTGAGCTCATAACGAATGGATGGGGGTGGGTTCAGATTGGTCATCACACCATTATCAGGTGCCTTTGTGATATGGACGACCAGTATAGAGTCAGGAGGTTGAGATGAAGAAAAAACTCATAATTGTCAGGCATTAACCACTCCGATTGAGTTGCTGTCCGGCGAGTGGTGGCATGGGTGCAACTCGTCAGCAAGTCCTGTGATCACAGTAATGGACATGTGTGCAGATCCTCGTTTGATGGCGAGCCCTCAACAAAAAAAAAAAAAAAAAATCTCTTAGTGTTGGATAGAAAGGGATGGCTGGATCTAGAGCTGCCCCTACAAATAGTGTCATTTGTAGAGGCATCTGAAAATACCCAGCCACCCCTACAAGTCACCCTTACAAAGAAAAGGAGGCGTCTCTACAAGTGCCTTTTTAGTAATGTATGTCATCAACAGTGGCGGATGCACGATGCGGGATAAGAGGGGCTAAAACAATGGAGATGTTGATTTGCATGAAGATTTAATGGTGAAATTAAGCTTTTGCTACAGTGATTAAGCTTGAAATCAAGAAATTAGGGGGGGGCTGGAGCCCCCCCCCCAGCCCCCCCTGTGGATCCGCCGCTGCTCATCAAGCACTACAACTTTTATATAAATTTACACCCCTTAACAATCTTAAGGAAAACTTTCATCAACTACAAAGTTTTAGATTTTCTTGAGCTCTACAATTTTCATATAAATTTTTGTCTTTGTCCAACTTCATTTGGAAAACTTACAAATTTATTTGTGTTGCTGCTATTTTTTAGGCTATTGACATAGTCATCTACCCTTGAAAATCGATTTCTAAGGATGATTGAATAAGGCCAGTCTCAGTGGATAGCTTTATGGCATTGTTTCCAAGACTGCCATGTCATATAGAATGAAATGAAACTTGGATGAAACACCCACTCTCAATGCAAAGTTTCATTCTATAGTTTCATAAGCATTTAATTTCATAACTCGTAGAGAGTTGATAATCGTGCCAAGAAAAACTCATTTGTTCTCTCTCTCTCTCTTCTTAAGTATCACTGCTGTTTCAAGCCAAAAACTAGCGGTGATGACCAAATATCACAGTGGTTCGAGACAAAAAACAATAGTGATAGAAACCGACAGTGATGATCCAAAGATCAGTACCAGTTCAAGTCACGAACCGGCAATGATGGTCCGAATGCCACTATCATTGCTGGATTGTAAGAAATCGGCAATGAAAGTTAGTTATGTAGTAGTGGTACTTGGATTTGCCATCCATTTGATTATTCCTATGTCCATCTTTATAAAATAATTGCATCCAAAAATAATTCATAACTTTTCATATAAACTTGGATGGAGACAAACTTCATATCAAACATGTAGCTCTCGACGTGATCTACAACTTTGTATTTGAGAATTTTTTTGATTTAAAACTATTTAAAGTCCCAAAATATTGTTTTCAGTTATAGATTTTAAAATTTGAAATTTTCAAACATCCATGGATGTGGACATGGTATACACCGAAGTTGCAGTTCTCAGTACAATGTACAACTTTGTAGTTAAAAAGTTTTTAATTTGAAGTCGTTTATGGTCGCAAATATGTATTTTAAGTTTAATTATTTTGAAATCGAAAATTTAGAATTTCTAAACGACTCCAATGTTTATATAGTTAATACTAAAGTTGTAGTGATCATCCTGATGTACACGTTTCCTGTTGGCACTTTTTAGTGTTTCAAATATTTCTTTTAAATTCACATATTGTAAGATTTGAAATTTGAAATTTTCAAACAATCTCGGATGGAGACACGTCCTATACCAATGTTGTAGTGCTCGACAAGATTTAAAATTTTATAGTTGAAACTTTTTTCATTTGAGTTCATTTAGTTGCCAAAATATTCAATACAAGATTCCTAAATATTTATAAAAATGGATAGAATCCTATATATATACTGTCAAGGGCGTTGGTGCTCAAGGTAGCTAGCCTCGACTACGAAGCTCGTTGCTTGGGTTGATAATGGCGTGGGGTTTCTCCCCTGTATGCCCTATGGTGAATGGGATGAGATTAAGATGAAGGGGATAAGATTAAGAGATCATTGGGAGATTAGAAATAGGTTTCTCCTTGCTTGATTCAACACAGGCCGGTTACAGGATATAAATAGGAGGAAAGCTCCTTGGTTCTAGCCCTATCATTACTCCTAGGACCCAACCATCATCTAAATGCCGCCTGGCCTCCTCGAGCTCCTGCTTTGCAGCTGGTTGCGCATGCACCTCGTTGGGTTTTAACCCCTAACTGGTAGCTTAATTCCCATTGATTATAGTCTAAGTCTGCACCTCCTTGGGTGCGCCCCTGGCAACATCTCGAGCCCTGGGCTGATGCTGGTACTATCGGCCCCACATGACATCTCTCCCTCCCTTGAGGAGTAGCTCATCCTCGAGCTGTAGTGCTAGATAGCGGTCGTGGAAGTTGCCGACGTCTTCCCAGGTGACAGAGGCTGCAGGGTCCCCCATCTAGTGAACACAAACTAGGCAAACACCCTGGACAAGGTGTGTGCGGGCAGCACATTCTGGTTCGGGCATCGTAGCATCATGGTGGGTAGGGGGAAGCACCGGTGGTGCAGCCGGAGGGTTGTCGACGAACTTCTTCAAGAGCCAGTAGACCGGATGGTCCTTGTGCCAAAAGGACATGGTGAAGGCCGTAAAGTCCCACTGGATTGGGCCGAGTATTGCGAGCCATTGGGTACCCAGCACCACGTCATACCCTGGCAAGGGGTGCACGAAGAAGTCGGTAGAGAATTGATCGCCGACGATGGAGAACGACGCCCACCTATACACGCCTGTGCACGGCACGTGCTCGCCATTGGCCATTGTGATGGATGCAGGGCTGCGGCAGACCATGGAGAGACCGGTGCTACGGCTGGCAACTTCCTTGGCGATGAGGTTGTGGGTTGAGCCCGAGTCGATGAGGGCGTGGGCGTTGCTGGTGTGGACGCTAGTGATTGCGTGGAGCGATATCGGCGGCTTTGAAGTGTCGAGGTCATTGGGGGCGGCGTCATTGCCATTATCCACCGCCGCTAGGTCCAACAAGAACATGCGCTGGCACAATGGGTTGTGACCACGCCCAAAATTTTTGTTGCAATTGAAGCCCGCGGCGTTGTTCCATCTCGGACATCGACATGCGCTTGATAGGGTGGCCTTCCACCGTGACGGTGGTGGCTATGGCAGTTACAGCATGTGGCAGAGCTGGTAAAGCGAGCTGTGATGGAGGCACCACGAGGAGGCCCTGCTACTAGTCACGCGGTGGTGCGAAAGGCGGCGTGATAGCAGCAGTGCAATGTTCACGCAGCTCCAGCTTCCGGGCGAGGCTCATGGCGACGACGAGCGACTGAGGGTTGTGGAGCTCGATGTCGAGACTGAGAGGCGGCTATAGTCTAGCCATGAAGGCTTGGACGTGCTACGCCTCTGAGAGGGTGCCCGCACATGGGAGCAGAGCTTCGAACCGGTCCTGGTATTCAACGACAGAGTCGGTCCACTTGCAGGCCATAAGCTCCCCGAGCGGGTTGAAGCGGATTGGCGGCCCAAACCTGAGGTTCAAGAGCTCAGAGAAGCAGCGCCATGAAGGTGTGCCCTTGTCCTATTGGACTTGGATGAACCACTTCTGGGCGCCTGCTTCCAGATTGTAGGAGTCCATCCACACTTGCTCTTCCATGGCAATGTGCTGCTGATGGAAGTAGGACTCGCAGCGGTTGAGGAAGGCCAGCGGATCCGATTTGCCATCGAACTTGGGAAAATCAAGCTTCTAGAAATGGGGAGGGCGGTCACCATGTTGGTCGCCGTGGCCCAATCCCCTAGAACTAGAGAAGGAGGCCGCTGCTGGGCGCTCCTGCTATAGAGCGGCAACCTGCCCTTGCAAGTCACTGATGGATGCCGAGTGGGTTTGGATGAGTTTGGCCAAATTGGTCGTGGTGGGTTCTGCCATGGGCGATGATATGGATGCGGCGGAGGGCGTTGGTGAGGCTGGGGTGGAAGGCATGGTGGCTGCTGGTTTTGGTGGTGGTGCAAAGGTGGAAAAGGAGCGCCTGGAAGCTGATACCAGGTTGTCAAGGGCATTGGTGCTCAAGGTAGCTAGCCCTCGGCTATGAAGCTCGTAGCTTGGGTTGATAATGGCATGGGGTTTTCTCCGCTGTATGCCCTATGGTGAAGGGGATGAGATTAAGATGAAGGGGATCAGATTAAGAGAGAACAAAGAGATTAGGAATAGGTTTCTTCTTGCTTGATTCAACATAAGCGGGTTAGAGGATATAAATAGGAGGAAAGCTCCTTGGTTCTAGCCCTGCCAATACTCGTGAAGACCCAACCATCATCTAAATGCCAAGAATCACACCCTTTGGCCTCCTCGAGCTCCTCGCTTTGCAATGGTCACAGCATGCACCTCCTGGGTTTTAACCCCTAACTGGTAGCTTAATTGCCATTGATTATAGTCTAAGCCTACACCTCCTTGGGTGCGCCCCTGGCAGCATCTCGAGCGCTGGGTTGATGCTGGTATTGTTGGCCCCACATGACATATACTTACAAGTGATTGACCTATTGGTAGGGAGGTATTATGTGAGGAGTAGATTGCAGGTTCAAGTCCTACGAAGCACCTAATTAATTAACTTGCCTGCCTTTGAAGATAAAAAATGACCGCCTCAAAATTCCATTCTTTAGTAGTGGTTGTTGGTGCATTGCACTTGCTTGATTTCTTGAAGTTCTGTAGTAGTAGTGGTTGTTCGCGCTTTGCTTTCGCTTCATTTGCCTGGAGTGAGTAGTCAAGTTAGATCATTAGTTAAAGATGTCCACCTCTAAAAATGCATTATGTAATAGTTGCTTTAATAAAGAAAACGTTTATTAAAACTTCAAAAGCAATACATCGAGATTATGTAGTAGTGGTTGTTCACACTTTGCGTTAGGGTAGGGAGTGGCTAGCGCCGGACGTCCGAATGAACTCCATGCTGGCTGGCTCGCTATGCCTACTAAACTTGCATACCTTTCGCCTTGCTCCTCGGCGCCGCTTTCGCCTGCTGCTGTGCTCATCTCTGCTTGCTCGCATCACTCTTTTGCTTGCCTGCTACCCACCCACCCACGCTACTTTGTGGATACCGCTGCATACTGCTTCTGCACATCACAAAAAACTTGCAACATGCAGGACTTGCCGCAACGCCTAAAACAGATGAAACACTTGGAACATAAGCTTGCAACATATATGTGTAGCCACTACAACATTTGCAACATTCAGATAAAACACTTGTAACATACATCTGAAACAGCTGAAACATTTGATACATACACAGGCAACATGCTTCTGAAAAATAGCTGAAACACTTGGAACATACACTTGTAACATACGTGTATAGCCCTTGCAACATGTGCAACATCCCGATGAAACACGTGCAACATCGAGATGTGAAACACTTGAAACATATGCTTACAATATTCGCTATCAGCGCAAATGTCACTCTGCTGCTTCAACGAATGGAGGCTGGTCATTGCAGAGCTCGACGCCGGTGCGGAGGTCGGCGGCGGCGCATGGAGCTCGCGGTGCCCCAGCGGAGTGGTGAGCACTTCGTGACCCTAGGCGAGCACCTGCTCGGTGGCCTGGGAGAGCACCGGCGCGAGGCCGCAGTAGCCCACCTGGCACCCACCGGCAACCGCAGCCTGGCCGAGCACCTGCTCGGCAAGCACCCCAACGAGCACCCCTGGCGAGCACCCACGAGCGCCCCTGCTGAGCGACCTGCTAGGCGAGTACCCCTGGCGAGCACCCCTTGGGAGCCGCTACTAGGCGAGCACCCCTAGCGAGCACCCCTAGGAAGAGAGTTTTTTTAGATTAGAAGAGGCGCGGATGGGAATGAGCTAACGACGCGGCAGCTAGTGGGAATCTGTGTCCGTTCGTCTAAATGCCCTCAAGAGAGCAACGTCATTTTTTTTGAGACTAAAGAAAAATTATATTATATAATAGCTAGGTACATCAACACATTGCAAGCAATCTAGAATACACTACATGTATCCAGAAACTGATTTTCATCTAAATTGTACCCACACTGTGAATAGCTCCAAATCTCAAAACCAAACTACCACGACGCTTCGTATGGATGACCGCACAGGTGCACAGGCAAAAGGCCTGAGAACAGATGTCCAACAAACGACGGCCAACATTCCTACAGACGAAGTCGAGAAAACTGAACTGAGCCGACACCGACCAACGAAAATCTCGGTTTTGTCGGTGGTTAGTTTTTCTTTTTTTTAGTGGATTGTCGGTGGTCAGATGTGGGTTAGGTTATTGTTTTTATGCACTTCGGTGTTTCGGTTCAGTTTGGATTTGCAAGCCTCTTTGTAGAGCCCGCCGTATTGATGTTCACACCACCCAGCATCAGCCCCCGCACCACCTGGTGAGTCCACAACGGCCCACCTCGCTGCCTTGGCCCAAATCACACACAACCAGCACAACCAGCACTTCTTCTATAAGGCCCTACTAGTGTTGGCCCAAATCAACGCCAATGGGATGGTCGCTCGTCCAAGGTCTCTCTCCTCACATCCTATGGTGGCAGCGCCACTACTACAAAAAAATGTTTGTAGCAACGGGACAATTTTTTTTGTAGGGGCGGTTGATGATGGAGCCGCCCCTACAGTGGGTGTGCTGGGGACCCACGAGACCAGCTGCCCCTACAAATGAAACAGTAGGGGCGGCTGGATACGAGTCGCCCCTACAAATGGGTCGATTTGTAGGAGCGGCTCACTCACCAGCCGCCCCCGGTGTTGTTATTTATAGGGGCGGCTGGTGATTGTGCCGCCCCTACAAATGCCCCACGTATAAATACCTGCGATTTGTAGGGGCGGCTCAATCACCAGCCGCCCCTACAAATGACCCACGTATAAAAAACTGTAGCCCTTCTTCCTCCTCGGGTCACTCACTCCAACCCGTGAAAAAAAGGTGAGGAGGCCTTGGGCACCTCCCAAAAATTACTCTACTAAGGGGGGGATGTTTTGGTCTCAAATCCTTTGGTGGAGAGGTTGTAGAAGGTAAGAAAATGCTATTCCACACCTTTTTTGAAGTTTTAATGGTTGGTTAGTGAGTAATTAGAGTTTTGCTTTTCTCTCTCTTCTATGGTGCTTGAGCTACTTATGAAGCAAAATAGAACCAAGTTTTGAATGTACTAGGGTAAATTAGGTAGGGGAACAAGATCATACCCTTATTTGGTCAATGTTTCTTGATTTTAGTGAACAATTAGTTAGTTTTATGGATGTTTCATGTCCATGTAGATCTAGATCTAGGGTTTGGTTTTTTTATTAATTTCATTTTTATAAATTTATGTTTGATGAAATTGGACTAGGGTTTGCATAAAAGATATTGGGTAAAATATAATTGTTGCTAATTGTTGTCTTTAAAATTGTTTATTGTAATCAACAAATATGTATTTTAATTATTTATGGATAAATGGGCCATTAATTAATTTTTCTCTACCATGGTGTGTTTGTATGCTTCATGTAATTATATTTGATTTATATTCATATATATCTGAAGTATATACAATTATTCTCAAGTAATTATTAATTCGATTCATTTATATATATATATATATATATGAATAAGTAGTCCTTTAATGTTTGTTTTATTGTTGTTGTAAAAGATGGAGTACAGGAACTCTTGGATGTATGGTTCGTTAAGGTTCAAGGCAGGTTTCCGTGAAGAGGTGGATAAATTTATTGAAGCCGCAGAGAAGCATGCAACGACGTTGACAGAGAATAAGGATACAATTATTTATCCCTGTAAAGATTGCAAGAACCATATGGCATGGACAGATGTGACTATCATCATATCACATTTGATTATGCGATGATTTGTTGAGGACTACGCAGTGTGGATTCATCATGGTGAAACGGTTATTGTTAACGACGAGGATGTGGAGGAATACGACGATGAAACCCTAGAATCCCTGTCCCAATATTCAGCAGAGCTTGATGCACGAATGGATCCCGAGTTTGCAATGAACAAGGTGGTGATGCTGGTGGTTGGGATGGTAATGACGAAGGTGGTGCCAATAATGATGGTGGAGCACGTGTTAGGGATGAAGATGATTTGGAGGACAAGATTCGAGTCCTTGGAACAGAGATTTTACTAAAGAGTCTGAAAGGTCTAGAAAATTTGGAAAGGGTGACAAAAGCATTGAAGGAGACTGTGTATGGTGTTAAAAAGGGTTGTCTGAAACATTAGGCATTGCTACGTTTTGTGCTTGAGCTACTCATCCTGAAGGCTAAGTATGGCTGGTCAGATTGTAGTTTTAATGATCTATTGTGTCTCCTGTCATGGGTGCTGTCACAACCAAACTCAGTTCCCGCCAACATATACCAAGCGAAGAAGGTCATAAGTCCATTGACAATGGGGGTTGAAAAAATCCATGCATGCCCCAACCATTGTATCCTTTTTCGTGGCGAAACGTTCAAGTCACTAGATAAATATCCCCAGTGTGGGGCCAGCCGGTACAAGAACAATGACCTTTACAGTGGGGACGAAGCCTCCATGGGGAAAAAGAGGAATAAGAAGGGTACAAAAAAGGTGGTACAAGAATCTCAGCCCCTAGAGGACACTCCATTAGGCAACGATGCAAAGTAGAGAAGAATTCCTGCCTTGGTAATGTGGTACCTGCCAGTGATCGACCGCTTGAGACGTATCTTCCTAAACCCTAAAGAAGCTGCACTCATGACATGGTGGATGATGAGCGCAAGGTGGATGATGATAAGATTGCACACCTGGCTGATTGTAGTCAGTGGCAAAGGATCGATTAGAAGCACAAAGAATTCAGCGATGACCCAAGGAATGTACGGATTGGCTTGAGCACCGATGGAATGAATCACTTCAATGAGAGGATGAGCGACCATAGCACTTGTCCAGTGATCTTGACCATGTACAACATCCCAACGTGGTTGTGTCAAAAGAGAAAGTACCTTCTCCTCACTATTCTTATTTCTGGCCCTAAACAACCAGACATTGATATAGACGTGTTCCTCGAGCCTTTGATGCAAGAAATGGAGAGGCTATGGAGGCATGGGGAGCCGACGTACGATGCGTTCTGAAAGGAGGATTTCATATGTAGAGCTGTGGGTCTCCGGTGGTTCGGGTGGACTCAAGAACACAAAAACACCGATCAGGCACATGGATTTATCTTGTTTTAGGCTATTAGGGCCCTACATCAAGCAGCAAATGATCATAGTATTCGAGAGCACCCAAATCGGGGGGTTACAACAAGAGTGTAAGAGATTTGAAAGGTGGATTGCTCGGTGCTAATCCATGGCTTGTTGGCGGTGAGGTCTCTTCCCCATCGGAGGGGAAGAAGATAGAGGAGTGGAGGAGCTCTCGGTACTCCTCTCGGGGTGGCTCTACTCTCGGTGCAGAGCTCGGTGTTGTCTCAAAGGCACAGTTCAATTGGGGATCACCTCTGTTTGGGTGTAATGCGATCTTGGTTTCGGCCTCCCCCTCTCTAGGATTCAATCTCCCCTTATATATCGATGTAGGTCGGGTACATGGTGGTTTGGGGGTTTCAGTCAATGGTCTACATGTGCCGGAGTCTAGGAGGGTGCTGCTGCGATGTGGATAGACCCTAGCGTTGTCGTGGAGCTAGAAAAGCCCTGGGCATCGTCCGGCTGCTGCGCTCTAACCATCGGACCGTCAGATCTTGTCGGCTTGCACTGACCTCCACCAGGTGCACCTTCTGGAGGCTTCTTGGTGGCAAAGGCATGGGGCTCTTGAGGCTGACGAGCAGGCCCGCAAGCCCCCAAGCCCCTGAAGCTATCTGAGGGGTTTTGTCCCCTTGTGTCATACGGGGCGGTGTTGAGGAGCCCCCGAGCATTGGTGGCTCAGGGCAATGTCTTCCTACCTGGCCTTCGGGTTGCACAGGTAGCGTGGCCGCAGATCAGGCTCAGGCTGCCTTAGATCGGGAGCGTCGGGCCCTGGAGAGCCCCCGAGGGCCGAGCAGAGGCTAAGGGTGTGCTCGGGTCTTGTCTGATCCTTTGGCTGAAAGGTTGTTTGTGGTCCTTAACGACCAAATTCGACTGCCAAATAACACACAAGAAGAGGAGAACTAGCATGACTTACACACATGTTATTTATATTAACGTAATTCCACATGTAATGGGAGATCAATGTAGGGGAGGACGGTGCGCATGGGATCTCCGCAATATTCCCCAAAACCAACCTATAGAGTAGTATAAATAGGGTAGGAGAGGCTCCATGTCAAGACACACCACATCTCAAGAGCTACTCTCTCCCATTTGTACTTTTATCTTTTTAGTAGTATTTGGAGCAAGGCAAGCTTCATTGGAGAGCTTGGACTTCTAGGGGCATTCTTGGTATGAATAATATGGAGAATTCTTCTAAGTTCTTGTTCTCACTTTATCAATATAGTTATGCTTATAAATTAGAGCAAAGTTCCTATGTTATGTATTTAGCATATATAACTTTATGCTTAATCGTTCATTTAACATATATGATTAGAATTAGAACTAAGTTTAGGTGGCGGTTCGTTGTTCCTTCGGGTTTGCCCATGTCCTATGCTTGTTGATCCATAGGGTGAGAGTCCCAGGGGGATATGGGTAGTTTCTTTATACACGGGCGTGGTGCTCGAGTATACTGGAACCTTCGGATGTGACGGTGCTCCACAGTTGAGGGGTAGGCAGCAGGTGGTGACAGCCGTGTCCATCCCTTGTAATCCCCCACGTTCGGGTATTCATATAGGAGTTCGTAAATTGCCTCATGAGGTTGCTGGCAGACTAGTACTCGGAGGTCTCCCCGTCCATTTCATACATAGAGCTAAGTCTTAACCATGTATGTGTATGTATACATGCTATTCTTTGCATAGCTATATTAGGATATACCTGCTCTTGTTAGGATTATTCTTTTATTCTTTATTCTTTCTTCTCTTCTACCCTAGAGAGATGGCTTGTGTGTGTGTGTCACACTATCTCAATACTTATCATGTTTACCCCTGTCATGAACATCGGTCTATCATATAATCATGTTA
The DNA here is from genome assembly GCA_904845875.1 of Miscanthus lutarioriparius. NCBI lineage: Eukaryota > Viridiplantae > Streptophyta > Magnoliopsida > Poales > Poaceae > Miscanthus > Miscanthus lutarioriparius. The sequence goes on from CAJGYO010000010.1 coordinate 33,658,853, forward strand.
TCTTGTTCATACACCAAACTAGATACTTTTACACCATTGCCTTCCTTTGGGAAAATATAAATAATGATACCCTGAATACTTCTGGGTGAAATGCTACAACGGTAATTCCGTGCGCTTGAGGATTTGTTCTGTAAACGTAAAGAACTACCAAGGCATTTCTGGTGTCATTGCCTGGGAATACAATTCCTAGTAAGTGATGCTAAGAAACTCCAACAAAGGTGTGCACGAGCGCACCTGAGGGGTGTAGCCCCCGAGCCCCCGAGCGATCCTAGGGCGATCGGTCGGGGGGTCCTTCAGTCGGGAACCCTCTACCCCGGGACTTGACATATCCTTATGTTGTGATCTCGTTAGTCGGTAGTTTCAGCTTCTACCAACATCTTTAGAGTACAACAATAGTTTTATTCAAAGCCAATAAAATAAAAGAATAAAAAATTTAGAACAAAGAAAAGATAGAGAAAAACAAAAGAAAGCTAATCAACCTATTATCGCTGCAACAACACTGGCTCTCATGATCTCCAAAACAAAAAAGGACAATGCCACCACTTACAACAGGAAGAAAAACTATAACCACAACCTCCCAGCATGGGCTAGGCATCTGGAGCCAATTTCAGCATAGCCAAAGTGAGTGTCATGGGTCAGATTCTGCGGTAGTGATTAGTGATCTGGATGTGGGTCAATGCATGTGAGGTCTATGGCTTAAGCATTCAAGTCACAAGGAGTTTATCCTGGTTCTTGTGTCTAAGCCTTACGTCCAGCAGTGGTGTTCTTCATATTAGAATGCTCAATTGAGTTCTTACAATAGAGAGACAGACAGGAGTAGGCCGAGGAGCGGTATGCTAATCATCTAGGGTTTGATCACTCAGTTGCTCGGTGTATCGATCCCCTCTATAGGAGCCCATGCCCCGCCTTATATAACGGCGGGCAGTGGGAGTATAAGAATCATAGTTCTAGGGGTTTTCTAGGGTTCTATATCCTAGAGTTGCAGACACGACCTCGTGAGGGTGAGGGAATAGTGCCCCAGCAAGGCCTGGCGCTCTGCTACTCTGCCTGCATGTCAGGTTCTAGGCGCCTGATAGATTCTAGGGCGATATTCCTCGCATCGGTAGGTGCAGGAAGCTCAGCCAAGCTATGTGGAGGCGCTCGGAGCCACCCTTGGTCAGTCGGCACCTTCCAACATCGGGAACCATGAGGGCGATGCTAGGCCTCTGGGCGCAGGTGACATGGGCATGGATCTGCCCTCCTGGCCTATCTCCTGGGCTCTTACGCCTTTCTATGGGCCGCCTAAGGTCCATCAGGCTTCCCATAAATGGAACGGAGTCTGCACGCGAGCACACACGACAGGTGTAGCCACGAGCCCTTGGATGATTAGGAGAATCGGTCGGGGGTTAATCGCATTGTCATCGCATTAATCCTAGTGTTTATGTAACCCCTTGTTTTATACTCAACAGTGAACTATTCGATGGAGTCCTTACATAAATAAGCACCTTGGTCAGAGTTTTTGGCAGCTTGTTGGAAGGTCTTCAAGTGACTTCATTCCATATTTTGATCGTAAATAGATTGTCTTGCCATCAAACTGTCTCTCATGGAATTAACCTATCTTTGTTGTACATGTTCCCTGCTCATCTACCCTTTTGATTCATGTTTTGGATGAAGATTGAATATTACCACTTGTGTTTGTATAGAAACAATTCCTGTGCCGGTGAGCTAAATTATCTGGCTCAGTCATGCACAACTTGCAAGACTATGTTGTTCTGCAATTTTTTCTACCGTAGATTGTTATTAGTTTTCTTGTTTAGAAGTTCACTGGGGCAGAGGGGTCCCCACCTGAATGTATGTATTGGTTGCTCAGTGCCCTAAGACAATAATGTTTATGGAATTACATCATTTTGAAGTTATGGGGCTCAGAACTGCTAATTACATTGCACTTCTAAATACACCAGACAAAATCTCAACTAGATCACTGTCCTTAGGTAAGCGTAGCTTCCATAGTTTCACATCGGCCAGGTATGCTGCTAGTACCTGTTGTTGGATTGCTCTCTCTGACCTGAAAATGACCCTGTTTATGCTCTTCCAAAGTTATCAACAACGTATAGCGATGAAGGTGCCGAAATGCTTTTGGGGATATTAGCATGGCGTTGTATGTTGTGCAACTCACAAGTCACTCTGGCGCTGTGTAGTGGCAGATGAAATCCGTTTTCCCCCATAATTCCTTTGCAAACGGGCATCCCATGATGATTGCTATTAGTCAAATTCTTTTTCTTATTATCCACATCTTAGTGGAGCCCACGCCAATACCAGCACAATTCTATTCATTTATCTCTACAAGATTGCAATTCAAAACGCGATGCACACCCTGTAATATAGTACATGGATAATTTCAGTGGCCTCCAACATCTTCAGTTACAGTTGTAGTTCCAGCCGCGTGTTGTTGCAAGACCCAGATCATGGTGTCCTTCATCTCTTCTTTGCTTGTTTCTGTGTAGTTTATATATATTGTAGTATTACCTGATCGCCGCAAAAATTGATAGGAGGCCGATAGTTCTATTTATACAGGCATAGTTGGACCTCTCCTGTCAATCTGTCTGCATGCAGATGCATTTGTCATGCATTACAGCAAAACAAGCATGACCATGCACTTGATACCGCATCACTAAAAAAGCATGCATCTGCTCCCACTCGAATTTTACAGCTTGCATTCGTTGGCCATTGCAACGACATCCACTCGAGAAAGAACTAGAATGGTCGCAGGGCTTGACCTGCAGTACGAGACCTATATGGGCGGCTAGTACCACTCTGGAGCAGGAGCATTGCTGCCGGAGCGATGGAAAGCAGGCCGAACAGGCTGTGCGCCAGTACAGTTTTCTGCCTTGCATATTGCATAAAAGCCAACAATATTTTGAAATGCATCCTAATTCATTTGGATGGCCAGTACAAATGATCACTCCAAAAGTTCACGCCTCTGAACGTCCTCCTCATGTAGCCCTATCTCTCATCAGTTCTGCACCCTCTGTCCTGCCTCCTCTGTTTTTGATGCCTCTGCTCCAGTAGCACCTAGAAGTCTGCTGGTGGTTGCGAGATTCGCCATGAGAAATGAAACAGAGGCAACCTGGAATGCGTTTTCTGATTTTTCAGTCTCAGTGCTCCCGTATGACAGTCCATCAGTTCGCCAGGAAGGCATTGAATTGTTTGTATGGGCAAAGGTTCCCTAATATAAATACCGTCCTCTATATTGTTCCTAAATATAACAAGTACTCCCTTCCATTCCAAATTATAAAACGTTGTGACTTTCTAGGTATGCAGATTTTTCTATACACTTAGTTATACATTATGTCTAGATAAATAATAAAAATAATGTATTTAGAAAAGACAAATAATGTTATAATTTGGAACTGAGGGAGTACCCTCATCCTTTCTAACGTAGTGGTTATATAATAAATGGACCTTGGCGTAATGCGCACTAAATCGCTTTTGTCATCATTTTGAGCTGTTGAGGCGCGTGAGTTAATAGAGGCATTTCCTGCATAGTTGAGAGGAATTATTGTGAGAAGATTGAAATTAGTGATTGTATTCCATATTGTGTACAAGAGTACATATACGGCCGGGGGTGGCATGCAAGCCTAACCACACAGGCGCTACAATCCCTTCTATAGTTACATTAGTCTAACAATTATATTGCTCAGACTTGCATAACTTGCTGGTTATGTTGTTCTGCAATCCTTTTTGGGCTATAGATTGTTTGTAGTCAATTTATTTTATTATCCACAAACACTACCACAAAAATGATTTTAGCAGACTGGTGACTTGATTAACAGAGGCCGGCAAAAAAGTAGGATGTTCTCCAAAAATAACTTGTGATTAAAAGAGGAGATTATATCATTTTTGGAGACATCGCACTCCAAAAATCATATTAATAGAGACTGGCCTCCTAAAAGGTTTGCCTATGAAAGTAGAGACCCAACATGACCTATTAAGGTCACGGCCCATTGCTCTCTATCGGGCCTCTGAAATATAAAGTACATTGCAGGCCTTACTTTTGTTGTCTTCAAAATGTTAGTCACCGCTGTTGCTCTACCAGATGTTGTTGGAAGAACCAGATCATGATGTCCCTCATCTCATATCTGTAGGTTCCTATGGAGTTTATAGATATTGTACTATTGGTTCATTGTGATAACTGACAGGATGTCAATAGTTTCTTGGAGCTCTTCCATTTCCACGTTCCATTGTTGCTTTAGTGGATAAAAAGCCAGTTAAGGTGGTGTCATCGTTAGATGGCCGCTCTCAAAACAATTGAAGGGCCAGAACAAGCGAGCAGAGGATGGTTGAATGGGAGCCAATAAAAAATTACTAATGTGGCCTATATCCCAATACCAGCCAACACTCCTCTCTTCTAGCTTATGCTTAGATCACATAGTAACAATGTATCTGTTGACCTTGCACCTTAGGAACAAAGCTAGTAAGGTGCGGAAGTAAGACAAACATAGAATGGGGAGACAAAAACATATGAAAACTGGATCCCTTATTATGCAGAACAAATGACCCTGTTTTAAAAGTGTAAACGCATCCCCCAATATACAAACCAGAGGCCCCGACATGCAATATCGGATGACCCGTTATGCAGATTTTAGCCCAAAAAAGTATTAGAGAAAAATGCATAGTTCACCACAGTGCCATCCGCATTTCCATCACCGCCCAAGAGCACCGCGAGGCGTGTCCTCGAACTGTTCGACAGAAGCCCACCCAGGCCCAGGCCCAGGTCCACGCCCTCGCCAACAATCTCTCACTCTCACGGCCGTCGGCTCTTGTCAAAAAAATATATGTGTATTCCAACAAGAAAGGAAAAATGTCAAAAAAAAAAAAAACATGTCTAATGACCTATGTACAACATTTTACAATCATATGTTTATTATAACATTATTAGTTTAGGAACATTGGACATCAATTATTTTTACAAAATTAGTATATAATAATAATAATAATAATAATAATAATAATAATAATAATAATAATAATAATAATAATAATAATAATAAATGTCTAGATCGACTAAAATTTCTATAAATTGCTAGCCCTTGTAGGACCGGGTTGATTGGCTAGTTGTTCAAAAAAAACATAGAGAAGTCCACAAATGTATGCCTTTAAACAAACAGTTGAGTTAAAACAGGAAAAAGACTTCAATCGACAACAATATAAATATTTCATATAACCTGCAATCCTGAAAGGAAACTATCTACCATCTTGGGCAGATATTGTCACACCATTAAGACTAGGCGGATCATAAACTGTGGACACTTCTTCGGTGGTCACCCTTGTGTGGAAAAATGCAGGGTGCTTTGGCTCAGGTAGTGTCATACTATCACTGCTTAGCATGGAAACCACGTGTGACATGGTCGGTCGATCAGCCGCATGCTCTTGCACACATAACAATGCAATGTTAATGCATCTAACAATTTCTAGTGCATGAACATCACTAACTAGTGATGTGTCCACGAGTTCAAGCCATAATCCTTCTTTCCACAACTGCCATGCCTGCAAAGAGTTATCACGCAGTACAGAGTTATAGTGTGAGTTTTTCGCTAGTGCTCCGCGCCTATGCATTGGTAAGAATTTAAATGTAATGAGTCCTAATTGAATATTGATGGCACTCAGTGCTCCATTCAAAATCAACCCATTGATTTGCCAAGTGGCCAAGCTAAATTTTGATCAAATCTAGGCCCTGTTTGGATACTCCTCTAAATATAATCAAATCTAGGCCCTGTTTGGATACTCCTCAATTATTGATCCAAACAAGATTGATTACATGATGGATTACTATAATCAAAACTCTTGATTATCATAACCCTATAATCTAGCTGAGATCAGGTTATAGGGGATTATGGGTGTTGAAAGTCGAACCTGTCCCCCAACCGATTATCCAACTTGCCAAACTATAAAGAATCCAACCAACCATAATCTATTGATCCAAACACTCTAATTATTATAATCAGCAATCCTTATTATAGTAATTATATGCATAATATAGATTATAATAATCTAACTGTGATCCAGACAGACCTCCTACTGTTTTTTTTTGTAATTTTTAGGGGGTGCATTACCACCCCCTAACCACAGCATAGCTTCGCCCCTGGATTTGCCTTAAACTTTGTTCTTTCCTGTCTTCTTGGGAGCTTATTAGAGGCACAAACATTTATATGTTAGTATTTCAAAATTGAAAGACTCACATGTCCTAGAATGTTGATGAAGTCCCCGTACCCATGGAAACTCGATGCTCTTTTCCCACTGATGATCTCCAGAATTAGCACACCAAAGATGAATACATCAGATTTCACTGAGAAGAGGCCCTCTGATGCGTACTCAGGAGCCATATAACCACTGAAAGCATGCATGTAACAAATTTCAGGTCAAGTAGCTGTATTTGGCAGGTAAATGTATTATACTATAGCTTGGATACTACTCTGTAGGAGAACCATACTATGTCCCAACGATTCTTCTTGTGTGTCCTTCAGTATCTTTTGTGCTAAATATCTTAGCGAGCCCAAAATCTGAAATTTTAGGGTTCATTTCAGAGTCCAAGAGAACATTGCTTGCTTTAAGATCTCTATGAATGACTCGTAACCGAGAGTGCTTATGCAAATAAACTAGTCCTTGCGCTATCCCTTCTATTATTGCTCGGCGTCTAGTCCAATCAAGCAAAGCCCTCCTTGTTTGATCTGCATATCAATTAACCATATGTTTATTATAAAAAGACACCATCAGATCCTAGAACCTGTGGCTAGCAGATGTTGTAAGAAATGAATACCAAAAATGAAGAAGTCCAAGCTTTTATTTGGCAAATATTCATATACTAGTATTTTTTCCTCTCCCTGGGAGCAGCATCCCAAGAGCCTAACCAGGTTTGTGTGCTGGAGTTTGGCTATGAGCTGGATTTCATTTTTAAACTCCATGAAACCTTGCCCTGAATGTGAAGAAAGTCTCTTAACTGCTATCTCCATCCCATCTGGAAATCGGCCCTATATAAACATGTTAAAAAAACAATAATTTTATAATTCAATTGTTACCTGGACACTTCACTAGCTATTGTTTGGACCAGGACCATCACCGAGAAAACAAAACCACTGTCCTGATGTCTTTGAGTATGTTAGGAACTCGAATTTCACAGGATTTATTATGTAAGGAACACTTCAATCTTAAGAAGAATATGCAAAAGTTCCACAGTTTCAAACTGTGAATATGACTATTTCTCAACATGTTTAAAATTTATCTGTGTACCTGTCCGGGAATGTCTTTTTTTTCTTGGGAAAATTGGTTCTATAGCATCGAAAGGTCGCGACATTCGCAAAATACCATCGAAAGTTCGTTGTCACGTAAAATACCATTGAAAGCAATAATCTGTTCCGGAATCTAGCATTCTATTAACTTATTGTTAACGGCGTCTCCCTCACACTCACTCCGTTTCACTCAGAGAGGATGGTCCACTCGTCATCCTCTTCCCACCCTCTCAGCAATCCTGTTGGCATGTTGTAGTCGCTCATTTCAAGCGCCGGCCAAGCCCTCTCCACTCCTCGCTTGACTCCACTCAGATGGAGATGACTGGTAGAGAGGTGGTGGCCGATCGAGGACTTGGCTATGGCGCATTGCTTCGTCTTGCTGCACCCGTACGTCGAGCTTGTCGTGCTGGGACCATCCGTACGTCGAGCTGTGCCAAAGACCCACTAGGCGCTGCTCCTGCTCCCCGGCTGCGGAGGGAGGCATGCTCACCCTCCAGGCTGCAGCAGAGGGGACACGACAAGCCATGGGCATGGGTGGCACACGCGCTAGCTTCTACTCGGCGGCACCCAACCCAGCCATTGTCCTCGCAATTCGCAAGAGGGCCATGGGCACTGTGGATAGCAGCTACCTTCCACCATGGCCGGATGAGGAGCTGCAGTTGGGAATTCTAGGCAAGACAACAAGGATGTAAGTGGGGCAACTCGTCACCGTGTAGCTCCACCCCTTTTTCCATAAACGTGGTGACAGACAGGACCTGCAACTGCTGGTTCGATATGGTACCTGTGCGTGTTGAACGGCGGCAAGTACAAAACCGGCTGCAAGCTGCTGTCCAAAGCCCAAGGCCGAGCAGCCCTTGGTATCGCCGTTCAGCAGAAGCACGTCACCATTCACCAGGTCATAAATGATGACCTTCGGCTTGGCCGCTTGGGGTTGTCGCTGGTGTCACGGGAGGTTGAGCGAGAGGAGCATGGACATGGCAGACGTGGAGCCATGGAGGTCTCACGCGTCATGTGTGAGGTCGTGAGGAGGATGGAGATCGAGAATTGGACATGCTACTACCTACTATGCCGTGAAGCATGGACATGGCAGCTGCGTTTTTTGTTCTTTCACAGGTGAGTGGAGCAATGGAGGTCTCAGGCGGGTGGAGGTGGATAGAAGTTCACAACATTATCTCAAAATGAGACGGAGTGGTGTTTTCAGATAATAGTTCATTCTTTCGGCGCTATTTCACGAACGTGCAAACTTAGATGGTATTTTCCGGATACCGTAATCTTTCGGTGCTATGGAACCAATTTTCCCTTTTTCCTCTTACCTTGTACACAGGACCAAAGCCACCCTGCTCAAGTTTATTTTCTTCTGAGAAGTCACCTGTAGCCTGTAGTACTTCGGTGAAGTCATAAACCATCAATTGTGAACTCTTTCCTTCCATTCCCCAAACTAGGGCTTCATCGTCCGCCAGATTCATTTTAGCCTTGTCATGTGGAACTGAATCCGGATCTTGATTTAATATTTTGGTGTAAGAAACTACTAGAGTTTCATTTACATGTAGATAACTTACCTTTTCTGTTTAGTCTGATGAATATGAAGCATAGGGTCAAACCAAAAATGGATAAAAGTAGTGGCACAACCAAGGCTATGACAAAAACTTTGCTCCTGCCCCCTGCCATCAAACAAGACAGATAATTTGTGAAAAAAGATAGAAAATTCTTATTAAAGAAAAGGTTTGTTGTATATGTTTATTATTAGATAACATGCAAGCGTGGTTTCCATGCTTCAAACGCTCAACCTTCCAACTTGTGGGAATCCTCCTTTAGATCTCACTTTTGCTTACATTGTGGATAGAAATACATATTTTTACTCATTTTATGCCATGTGTCGGTGTTTCGAACAACCGACAAGTAAATTTGTATATTGCGCGTATGGTCCGGATGGTGTGCTAAGAGGACACAAGGATTATACTGGTTCGGGCTGAATGTCCCTATGTTCAGTTTCGGGCTGCTCGTGTTACCAGCACTTGGTTTGTAGTAGGGGGTTACAAACTGAGAGAGGGAGGAGCTCCCAAGTCTCTGAGGCATGGATCGGATGAAGTGGAGTTGAAGTGCTCTGGTTAGCTGTGTGAGCGGGTTGAGGCTTCGAAGGTTCGATTGGTCGATGTCTCTATTGCTCGATCTATTGATTGATCGATCTCTCCCCATTGAACAGTGTCCTGCCTCCCCTTTTATAGACCAAGGGGAGAGAGCAGGTTACCGGAGAAAGAGAGAAGAAAAGAGGAAAAGAAGAAAGAGAAAAAAAGGCTCCTGGGGTTGTGTCGTCCTCCTCTTCGCGTGGGTCCCGCTGACCCTATAGATCGTGGCGGAAGTGGCGCCATGCCGGTGTCATGTTAGCCGCTGCAGCACACGTGCGGGCATCGTGTGCCGGTCTTATCATCCATCTCATCTGGGTGGACCGTATGGTCAACGAATCCCCTGACATAGGCCATACGGGGAGTTGGCGGTACAGTGCCAGTCAATTGACGTTGGACGGACGTCAGGCGGGGAGTTGGCAGCACAGTGCTCTCCTATCGAGGTCGTGGGCGACGTGTGTCTTCCAGCGTGGCCGTCGTGGTGATGAGTCGTATCGAGACGTGCGCAGCCTTTCCATCCATAGTGGTTGGCGACAGCGTGTGCCCATGTTGGGCTGATGCTTCCTTCCGAAGGTGAGCCCGCGCCCTCGGGGTCGGGTGAGGTGGAGCCCGTTCCCTTAGGATTGGGCAAGACGGAGCCCACACCCTTGGGGTCGGGTGAGGTGGAGTCTGCACCCTCGGGGTCGGGCGAGGTGGAGTCCGCACCCTCAGGGTCGGGCGAGGCGGAGTCTGTGCCCTCAGGATTGTGCAAGACGGAGACCCCTCTATGGGGTCGGAAAGACTATAGCTTTCATCTTTAACCATTCAGGCGAGTTAGAGTTTATGTCTGCTAAACTCCTTATGCCGAGTATCCCTAATATTGACACCCGACAGTAGCCCTCGAGCCTGTGGAGGAGTGGGACATTTCTGCAAAGGCTTTTTGAGGTGATCTGTCATTTGTGTGCGACCGCGTGTTCGGTCTCTTTGCGATTCCAAGCCCCCGAGCCCCCGCGCATAGCAGGGGTCCAGTCGAGGGGTCAGTTCGTCTTGTGATCATCGTCCCTCATGCATTGATTCGTTAGAACAGAGGGGCTAAGCCATGTCGTGCTTTCCTCGCTGGACAAAGCACGGTGCTCAGTGTGTTGTTAACAGGCCTGTTTGAGTGGAGCCCCATCATCCCCTTCATGGGGGCTTGGTTTGAGGTTAGCTGGTGACTGACTCCAGATTCTTGGCGGCCGGTCCATATAGTTCTCAGATCCGTTCGACTAGTCCGAGGGCTCACTGCCTTTCTTCGGGAAAAAACCATAGACCTTGCATCATCCAAGACTCAAAACATGGCTCGGGACACCTATGGCGCTTCGCGCGCCTTAGGTATTGGCCGCTAGCGGACCCGTCCTTAACCTCCCCTCACTCTAGGGTGCCCCAGAGTGGCTATGAACCCACTGGCGGGCCAGCCTTCAAACTCCTAGGCCTTAATGGGCCATGGGAGTGTTTTTAGCTCCGTATCCCACTTACCTACGGCGGCCTGTGGCCTTTGAAGGTGAACCATCGCCCGACGGATCCTTCACGGGGAAGATTTGGGATAGGCATGCGCTCATCTCCCGAGGCGGCGAAGTGGTGATGCAGCGAGGAACAGTGAGGGCACGACTCCCGAAGAAGCAGAACTAGCGAGGCGCGTGGGGCACATCGATCAAGGTAGACGGCTCGCCTCTCGCACGCTCCACCCTTTTCCTTGTAAATTGAGCCGTTTCTCCCCGTCTTCCGCATGCTCAACTACGTCCTCGCCCCTCCTATTTTCTGCCATTAGCTCTCGAGCTCCGACCTTTGCTCCTCTGTTTCCCCTTCGCTGCCGGTGAAGTTTTCGCTCTTCAGCCCTCACCTCTTCATGGGGTCATGGTACCATTCCGATGTCACCCACAGGCGTATGGAGGGCCTCATCAGGCGTGGCCTTCTTCCCACGTGGACTAAGGTGCTCGAGTGGCTCATTCCCGATGATGAGGAAGCATCGACGTCGCCCGATGGCTACGTCATCTCCTTCACCTTCTTCCACAAGCGTGGACTAGCGTTGCCTCCCCACAAGTTCCTTAGGGGGCTGCTGCACTATTACAAGATAGAGCTACAGCACCTGAACCCCAACGGGATCCAGCACATCTCGGCCTTTGTCGCGGTGCGAGAGGGTTATCTAGGGATTGAGCCACACTTCAAGCTGTGGAGGTATTTTTTCTCCCTATCCCTCAACAAGAAGGGAGACAGGAGGGGAGAGCAGTCGATGCCGATGGGGTGCGCCAGCATCCATCTCCACGGCCGCCGGTCCGCTGAATACATGGAGCTGCTGCTAGCGAAGTCAAACAAAGGGTGGCACCAGCTTTGGTTCTACCTGAAGAATGATGCCGCCGCCCCCCTGCCGGACTTCACCAGGCGGACGATTGAAGCCACACTGGACGTGTGGGGGTGGGGGGCCCCCGACAAGGAGAAGAAATGGATCTAGGACCACCTGGGTGCCATTGCCCATCTGAAGAGCTATGGCCTTCGTGGGACCGAGGTCATCGAGGCGTACCACACGAGGAGGGTGGCACCCTTGATGGTGCGCGCTCTCCCATTGTATTAGATGACCCCCGAGGCCGATCTCAGTGGGACGGTGCTTGCGCTCAAGGCGCCGCGCAACTCCAAGATTGCGCAACGCATTAAGGAGGCAACGGACGATGATGTCGAGTTCCCGGTTCCTAGGAACCCTCCAATGCGTCCGGATGTAGGGTACATCGGTTTGGTGAGCTTCTCTCTGTTTTCCCTCCTTACCTTCCCTCCTAGATCTATACTCTGACACTGATAATCATGGTCTTGCAGTCACACTTCCTCCTTCGTGACGCTGCTGCGCCGCTGCTGGAGCACACGGCTTTGAGGGCCATAAATCGTGTGGAGAACGAGAGGTAGCAGAAGGAGAAGGAGGAGGAGGAGAAGAAGAAGGTGGCGGCGAAGGCGTGGGCTAAGGAAGACCGCAAGCGGTGATGGTGAGGCTCGGACGAGGAGGATGACACCGAGGAGGAGGAAGAAGAGGAATGGGAGGCCAACAATGAGTACAAGCCCATCATCCAGTGGGACGCGCTTACGCGCGAGGATGAGGATTCGTCCTCGTAGTAGGCTGAGGGGGGGGGGCAGGTCAATCTAACCCCAGTTCTACAGCATGCCTTGGCGCGAACCGAAGAGGATGCGCCTTCGAGATCAGTGGGGTAGGACGCGCCCCTGAGGTCGGTGGAGTAAGTCTGCCCTGCTCCGACCGACCCCACCAGGGGCTCGAAGCAACCGATCGTTGACGTGGCGGGGTCAGAGTTGAGCGACCGACCCCCGAAACATTCTCGAATGATGGCGTCGAGGTGAGTTAATGACTTTTTCGCCCTTTCATGTTCTTAGATTTCGCCATGTGACGCTGGTGCTTACCGCAGGACCGTCAGGAGCGGCGGCCGCCTGACGTTGGCGCAGCATAAGGCCCTTGCGCGTCGGTCAGTCTCCCAGGAGCCGACTGACATGGTGCCAAGGGCACGCCATAATGGTGTTGCGGTGGTCACGGCACCGCCCGAGGAAGCGGAGGAGGCGGAGGCGACGATTTTGCCGACGGAGGAGGTGCTCATGGATTTGGCGCCAGCGCCAGCCGACATGCTCGAGGTGGGGCAAATGGGAGGGGGTGCGACCAAGGCGTCCCCTATAGACATGGCGATGGCTCGGACTTCGAAGCCCAAGCTACTAGCCTCCTCTGCCATTGGAGGGTCCGCTCCCGAGGGAGTGCCACCGAAGGAGGAGGTACTGTCGGCTCCCGTTGGGCCGATGACGACTGTTGCGACGACCAACCCCTCGGTTGGGGCTGGGCCATCTCAGTCCCTTGTCCGACTAGGTGGCGATCTGCTCACATGGGGAGGACGTCGGCTCCGTTTGGCCAGCCAGCGGGACCTGGGTACCCTGCTTTTCACCCTTGACGACCAAGCGGAGTTGGAAGGATTGGACGAACATGTGCTCGGGACTTGAGTCCGTAGTCCGCACCCTGACCGACGCGTTGGGGGTGTTGAAGGATGACATTGCCCCGGCCGGCTAGGTTCATCGTGTCCACGTTTTCCACTTTCGAGCCCTGTTTATGAAATTCTAACCTGAGTCTTTTCCATAGTCCCTTATGATGTGCAGCCGGGAGAAGTCCCTGTTCCTCCGTCGCGAGAAGGAGGTTTAGGGGCTTGCTACCGAGGTGCCATGGCTGTGGGAGGAGGTGGCGAGCCCCTAGACTAGGGAACGGGATGCCCATCAACATGCCAACGAGGCCGAGGATAAGCTCATGGCCATGGTCACTAGGGCGTGGGAAGATGCCATGGAGCTTGAACGACTCCACATGGCATGCGACCTTGCTCGTCAAGAGAGCGCCGATGCTCGGCGTGCGCTCGAAGATGAGCAAAAGTTGAAGGTGGATGCTGAGGGCCTAGCCGCCACCTTGGCCGATGAAGTTGGTGTGCTCCTAGGGTGAAGAAGACCCTCGAGGAGCAAGTGAGAGGTGAGGCTCTGGTTTCCCCTGTCACTTTTTTGCTTGACGTTTGCAGTCGGCTTTCTAATGCTCTTTGATGTTCGGCTTGGGCAGGCCATGATGAGCGGCTTGCCGCAGAGGCGGTGATGGCCTGGGACCTATAGAGGCAACTCACTGAGGCGCAGGTCAACTCTAGTCAGAGAGCGACTAGCACGATGCCTTGCGCGTTGCCGTTGGGTTGGTCTTTGACGACCTCGTGGTTGCCCAGCCGAGGGGACGAGCTTGCTCGCCGTTCGGGTTACCCAGCTCCCGAGTCGGGCGCACGCGCTCGCAAGGGAGGCCCTATGCACCGACGTCCAACATGTGTTCGCGATCTCCCGCTCCCACTACATCGACATCAACCTACCAGTGATCAGTGAGGGCTTCGCGCCTGGCTACACTGACACCGAGCTAGATGAGATCGAGAAGGAAGTGGCTCCCCTGGCGCAGGACCTAGCAGAGAAGATCGAAGAAGAAATCCTACCCCTGAGAGGTTAGTTAGATAGCTGAGTCCGACATTGGTCTTTTGTAAAGACTTTTGTTATGGTAGGGAATGTTGTTCGGCCTGTCTTCTTATATATAAAACGTTTATTGCGATCCGACCCTTGACTTATGTTAAGGCATTAGAAATTTAAGTTGCGAGCGACTAAGTAATGATCACGCTGGTGAGCAAGCGATGTCGTAGCCATCGGGGCGTAGGCTTCTTGCATTCCGACCAGTTTTACTCATCGTTAGTTTTTGGCAACTCTTATTTCTAGATCTTGTCATAAAAAAAGGTCGGATGGGAAAATGTTTCTGAGTACATGTAATCCTATCAGCCCCCGAGTAAGACCTGACCTAAGGTAGTTGCCGGGGTCGGGTGTTACTTAAGACCGATTAAATCAGAAGCGAATCTGATAGGAGGTAACATTTTTTGATTTTTCACAAACATTACTTAGTTTTATAAGCATATTGATAGCTTTGGAATGGAAAGGCTAAGGGTAAAAGTGACATAGTTGTTCGATGTTCTAGGCATTGACGTTGGCTTTGTCGTCAGCAGTCTTGAGCTTGTAGGTGCCGGGGCAGAAAGCTTGTGGCGATTTTTGTTGCTCTGGATGCGGCGAAGGACTAAATCGCCTACGTCGAAGGCCTGACTCCGCACACGTCGGCTATGGTACCGACGTAGCGCCCACTGGTATTTGGCCGAACGAAGGAGGGCGACGTTGCGTGCTTCATCAAGCAGGTCCATGGCATCTTTCCAAAGATGCTTCGTTTCCCTGCTCGTTGTAGGCCTTGACCCTCGGCGCTCCATAGTCGAGGTCGGTCAGGAGGATGGCTTCGGAGCTGTAGACCATGAAAAATAGCGTGTAACTGGTTGCTCAGCTGTTTGACGTCCTTAGGCTCTAGAGTACCGAAGGGAGCTACGCGACCCACCGTCCGCCGGCTTTGTTGAGCCAGTTGAAGATCCTGGGCTTGAGGCCTTGTAGAACCATGCCGTTCGCATGCTCGACCTACCCGTTCATGTGGGGGTGCGCTACGGTAGCCCAATCAACGCGGTTGTGGTGGTCGTCGCAGAACTGAAGGAATTTCTTCCCTGTGAACTGCATGCCGTTGTCGGTAATGATGGAGTTCGGGGCCCCGAATCGGTGGATGATGTCCATGAAGAACAACACGGCCCGCTCGGATTTGATCACAGTGATCGGTCGGGCCTCTATCCACTTTGTGAACTGGTCCACGGTGACAAGTAAGTCTCTGAGGCGTGGATCGGATGAAGTGAAGTTGAAGTGCTCTGGTTGGCTGTGTGAGCGTGTTGAGGCTTCGAAGGTTCGATTGCTCGATGTCTCTATTGCTCGATCTATCGATTGATCGATCTCTCCCCATTGAACGGTGTCATGCCTCCCCTTTTATAGACCAAGGGGAGACAGCAGGTTACCAGAGAAAGAGAGAAGAAAAAGAGGAAAAGAAGAAAGAGAAAAAAGGCTCCCGGGTTGTGTCGTCCTCCTCTTCACGTGGGTCCTGCTGACCCTATAGATCGTGGCGGAAGTGGCGCCATGCCGGAGTCCTGTTAGCCGCTGCAGCACACGTGCGGGCGTCGTGCACCGGTCTTATCGTCCATCTCATCTGGGCGGACGGTATGGTCAACGAATCCCCTGACAGAGGCCATACGTTGATTTGGCGGCACAGTGCCAGTCGACTGATGTTGGATGGAGGTCAGGCGGGGAGTTGGCAGCACAGTGCTCTCCTGTTGAGGTCGTGGGCGACGTGTGTCTTCCGGCGTGGCCGTCGTGGCGATGAGTCGTATCGAGACGTGCGCAGCCTTCCCATCTGTAGTGGTTGGTGACAGCGCGTGCCCATGTTGGGCTGATGCTTCCTTCCGAAGGCGAGCCCGCGCCCTCGGGGTTAGGCGAGGTGGAGTCCGTTCTCTCGGGATTGGGCAAAACGGAGCCCGCGCCCTCGGGGTCGGAACGAGGCGGAGCCCGCGCCCTCGGGGTCGGGCGAGGCGGAGTCTACACCCTCGGGGTCGGCCGAGACGGAAACCGCGCCCTCAGGGTCGGGCGAGGCGGAGTCTGCGCCCTCTGGATCGGGCGAGACGGAGACCCCTCTGTGGGGTCGGAAAGACTATAGCTTTCGTCTTTAACCATGCAGGCGAATTAGAGTTTATGTCTGCTAAACTCCTTATGCCGGGTATCCCTAATATTGATATCCGATAGTGTGTCATATAAAACCTTTTTTCATATAACTTCCAAATTATGAAAAAATATTCAAATACAAAGTTATAGATCTCTTCAGACCTACAAATTTTGTATAATGTTTGTCTCCATATGACTCTTCGAACAAGTAATGAATTTTTTAATACAAACTGATATATAAATTACAATGGTGGGAAATTGGCCTTGGATATTGCAATACAATTCACCATAGATAATGAGAACGGCAACAACAGCCGTATAGATAGTCATTGGTGTATCTATTCTACCAGATAATAACAATTGGATGGCTTACAATCGCTGATTTTTCTTGCGCACTGACATGGATTTGCCGCACTGATTACTGTTTTGCTAGTGTTAGCCTAATTCAGTATTGCAAGTTCTATGGAATTCGTTGTCAAAAACATATATTTAAATGAACATCTTTATAGCTAATGGAACTTCTATATTCACAACTATTTTTTAGTATGTACACCTTAAAAATTGTTCGTGGATCTTACATATTTCTCAATGAACACAAATATGAGGAGAGGGAATATGTGAAAAATTTATTGTCACATCAAAAGATTGTCATCTACACTGGAATAATACCATATACACTGTGTCTGTTTTCCCAACTGTGAAAGGAGAGATATAGCGACGTGAACTATGTATATGTGGGTCAGTGACTCGTGTTCAGTAATTGCTTTATGCATTTCGAATCACGTAATAGTGACAATATTAATTATTCCTTATTATTTTAAAACTAGATTCTTCAGAAGCGACTATTTTATTAGTGGAGTAGTGATGCTATATTAGCTAACACGCTTTGGGAAAATAAAACTAATCTAAATACTAACAGAGGTCAAGGGATTTGAGAGATTTTTCACCCAAGAAGAATGTAATGCAAGAAACATATAATATTTGACTAGTTGTGATTAACGAATTTATCAACAAATTTTTATTTCTTATGTAATATAAATTTCTATGCCGTGCTGGAGCATGGGTGCTGATGGGCTAGTGTGTCATTATATATATGTGGGCTAGCAATTTGTTTTTAACAATCACTCTTTGGGTTCCTACTTAGGTAGGAGACGAATGGACACTGTCACAATAATCAGAAATGTGTCACTTTTTAATTTGTATTAAAAATAGATGGCCGAAAGTTAGTTATATATTGTTCTAAATAGCTTCCTAGTGACAGTAAACTAAGGGCATGTTTGAATCCCCCTTCTAAACTTTAGACCTCTAAATAAACTTTAGAGTTAAAGCTCCAAACAGATGGTCTAAAGTTAGCCCACCTCACATTAGAGTATTAGACCTCAAAAAAAAGCTAAAGTGTTATACTTTTTTTAGAGATCTAAAGTTTAGAGGAGAGGATCAAACAGGCCCTACACTCTTTAAAAAAGGCAGATAATATAGAAAGTGATGGGTGTTAATAAGAGAGAGAATGGAGTTTCTCAGCCCAAAAGCATAGAAGACAAGAAACACATACCATCATCCTGGATGGCTGCTGGTCCTGGTAGTGGCAGTTGCAGCATGGTGGAACCATTGAAGAAACGGTACACCTCATACCGCACGATGCACCGCAGCCCAGCAATCCTGGCGCCCTTGGTACTGGGGATGAACTGTTGTGGCATCTCAGCAATCGCCGTGTCAAGGCACCCGCGGCACTGCCCGGGCGTCAGGTCGGGGTTGCAGGACGTCAAACCGTAGATAAACGGGTAGGCCGCGTCGAATGCAATGGATCCCGTGAGGAACCTGTTGGACGAGTTATCCATGGTACCAATGTAGGCGACCATGCTGCTGAGAAGCTCGTAGGTGGTCGCGTAGAACTGGGCGACGTTGGAGGTGACATACTGGCCGTTGTAGAGAAACACCTCCTGGTCGTCCGAGTTGGTCGTGGAGGTGAGGAAGTCCTGGTCGGAGAAGCCGAGGAGGCACGTGTCGTAGAAGATGGCCACGCGCTTGTTGTCGGGGCACATCTTCTGCGCCTGCTCGAAGCTGGCCGCGATGCAGTCGCGGCACGCGGTGGCGCTCTGGTCGCCGCCTCATTGCCCGAGGGCGTACACCGTGTTCGGTGCCGTCCCGGTTGTGGCGGTGGCGAAGAGAGTGGCCGATGAGGAGACGTTGCCGGGCAGGGCCGCAGCGACCAGGCGGAGGTTGCCACCATAGGCGCTGTTGGCCGTGTAGTTCCCGGTGCTGCTGTTGCAGGCTGGCCATGGTATAGCCGCCGCGAGCGGCAGCGTGAGAGCGATCAACAGGCTGGCAACCACATAGCCCGCGGCATGGCCGGGCATGCCCATAGATGGTATCAAGTGGATTGTTGGTTAGTGTGCGTGGCCTCAAGCCCTCAACTGACGAGAAAAGAGAGTAGTGCAGCAGGAGTCCACCTGAATAAACCTGCTATGAAAGAAGCCGCCCGGTGTGAGAAGGTGGACGAGAGGATGAAGGAAGCCATGTAGGGAGCTCGGAATGCGGGGCCTCCATTGACCTGACTTCTTCGCCACACCTAGTCTTCCTGCTTCGTTTTCCAGGGAGACTGCTGGGCTAGTCTTTCCTTCCTGCCGTGCTGTTTAGTGTAAAGCATATCTACGATCCTTACAGTAGGCCCCATGAAATGAAAGGACTAAAGTCTTGAGCGGCCCAGTCAATATAATTATACCTTTCTATGGTGTGCATACAGTCGCACGTCATGGACTGATGGATAACAACGTACAGTGTACCTACAGGCTACAACTGGTCAAGTCGTACGAGATATTTTGTACCAAACTTTTGTAAACAAACATTTAAATGTTTGATCGTGATGGCTGAACCAAACACTAGAAGCCCTTCCAGACTGGACTGGACAAGCGGTTAGCAGGGTGACCGGTTGTGCAGTAGGAGAACACCCATGATAGGGTGCCCGCTCACTTCCAATGACTGTCTCTAGAAGTAAACTTTTTAAAGACGGCCATATTAAAACTGTCTTCTTTATTTGAAGATGGGGTTATTTTGCTGCAGGTGTTCTTGTTAAGCGTCGATGGTGATGAATTTCAAATTACAAAGACTACCATGTAAGGTGACCGCCTCTAGAAGCCCATTTTCAAAAGGACCCTTAAGGTGACCAGCATAAATAAGAAAATCATTTTCAGAGATGGTCATTTATTTTAAACAACCGCCTCTGTAAATTTCAGATGTCAACTTAAGTGATAATGTTTATAAATCCAGGTTTAGATGCAGTTGTCTTATATTAATCGACCACCTCTCGAAAATGGCAAACTTTTTTAGCTTTATATAAAATTTGATGAAGACAGACTTTATGATGGAATTGTGGACATAAAGAAAACTAAAATTTTGTAGCTGAAAGCATTTTGTTGAGAACATTTAGTGCCCTATTAAACATTCACAAGTTCCTAGATTTTTTTTAAATAGGTTTTTAATTTTTCAAAAAGCTAGCCTGGATATAGACAACCTTTGCATTTACAATGGTTTACTTTTCTAAGCATGCAAGAGATATTTCTGTGAGTATCCAGGTCATGTTTTCAATGGCTTTTGCAAGATATCTATCACTAAAGTTGTTGGGTCAAATCTATTGATTCCCTAACTTTACTGTCAGCAGCGGTGGCCATGGCAGCGTTGGTACCACGAGCGTGGTGGTGGCTGAGACTTTGGCGCGTGGCCTAGGACAGATATTTTTGGAGTGTGCGGCATTAATGCGGACTTTGAACAAAGTATCGTTCGGCAGGATGGGCTCAGGATGAAGAAGTCAAGAAAATATGCCTTGCTTGTAACGAGAGAGATGGACAGACTTGAAACAATGACGACAAACGATAGATTTTCTACCGCAGAATTAATCTATCTCAGCCTCTCATACGAATGGATAGTTTGAGCCTACAATACAGGGCTCTGTAAGTATTTATTTGTACGCATTGCAGATTTTTTTTTTTACGATTACACAATATAGCTTAGACACAGCACACGCAAACTCACCCCTATGAGTGCATGCATGCAAACCTTATCCCTATGAGCATCTTCGAAGACTAAACCATGGCATTGGGGATTGACCTAGAAACCTGACTCGATCAATGATCCCCTTTGTCCGGTGGGCCATGATATGGCGGTGTTTGGGAATTCATCCTTCGTGTTAAGGATGAATTCGTGTGGCATCTGCGCAATTGCCGCAGAAAGGCACCCACGGCACTCCCAAGGCTCCAGGTCAGCACTGCACGACACCATTCCGTAGATATTGGAGTATGCCGCGTCAAAACCAATGGCTCCAGACACGGACTTGTTCTGTAAGTCTGCGGTAGCAACGTAATCGGCCATGGCATTGAGGAGCTTGAAGGCGGATGTGCTGAACTGGTCGACTTCGTTGGAGGTGATGTTCTGACCGTTGTAGAGCAACACCTCCTGGTCCTGCAAGTTGGTGGTGGAGACGAGAAAATCTTGTTCGGAGAAGCCGAGGAGGCACGTGTCGTAGAAGATGGCCACACGCCTGTTGTATGGACACATCTTCTGCGCCTGCTCAAAGCTGGTCGCGCGCGATGCAGTCGTGGCAGGCAGTAGCGCTCTGCCCGCCAATGCATTGCCCGATGGCGTAAACTGTATTGGGCGCCGTCCCGGTTGTGGCGATGGCGAAGAGGGTAGGCGACGTGGAGACGTTGTTTGGCAGGGCTGCAGCGACCAGGCGGAGGTTGCCGCCATAGGTGCTGTTAGCGGTGTATGTCCCGGAGCTGCTGCTGCAGGCTGGCCATGGTATACCAGCCGCCAGCGGTGGAGTGAGGGCGATCAGCAGGCCAGGAACCGCGTAGCTAGCCCACGGCATGGCCGCGCATGCCGTTTGTTTCAAGTGGATTGTTGGCGAGCGTGGCCGGCCGCAGCTGATGATGAGCGAGGAGAGAGTGCAGCAGCAGTGCACCTCAGCTAAACCTGATAAGACCGAAGATGGTGGGAGAAGGTGGACGAGAGGATGAGGTTGTGGACCTTGGGGTGGGGAGGAAGCCAAGTTGGGAGCTCCGAATGCGTGGGGCCTGCAACGACTTGACTTCACTACCCCAACCACAAGTCTTCCATGCTACCCTTTCCAGGGAGACTGCTGGCACTACTTAAAAAAGCATTTTTAGGGGCGGCTGATAACTCTTTGTAGGGGTGGTTTGGCCAGCCGCCCCTACCAAACCGTCTCTATAAATCATGTATTTATAGGGACGGTTCCCAGACTGCCCCTACAAATTGATTTGTAGGGGTGGCTGATGATTGAGCCGCCCCTACAAATCAATTTGTAGGGACGGTTCGTATTACCAGCCGCCCCTACAAATCGATTTGTAGGGGCGGCTCAATCACTAGCCGCCCCTACAAATCGATTTGTAGGGGCGGCTCAATCACTAGCCGCCCCTACAAATCGATTTGTAGGGGCGTCTGTAGTGTCAGCCGCCTCTATAAAATATGTTTATAGGGGCAGTTCAATCTAGAACCGTCTCTACAGTACGTTTTCACGCAAAAAAAATTTAAATTTACAATTCAAATTTGACCAGAACTGTTTGTTTCCGCGTATTCCATCCAGCGTTCATGTTGCCGAACGTCGCGCGACCAACGTTCCGAACCGCGTTCGCGTTGCCAAACGCCCCGCGACCAACGTTCCGAACTACGTTCGCGTTGCCGAACGCCCCGCGACCAACGTTCCGAACACGATTACAAGCACAATAGTATTATATAAACTACAATTACAAAGTCCAATTCATAAGGATATATACAATCCATCATTAAATATACAAATTTCATAGACATTGTTATCAACGTTCTAGAGCTAGCCTTTCAGTCTCACGAAGGTGTTGGTACTGAGGATTTCTAGCTAAGTCAGACTCTCGGTCATGGTAGGCGCCTTTGACGTGTACAATCTGGTCCAATATGAAGTTGCAAAGGTCGCCGACGAGCTCTAAGAGTTGGTCATCCTTGTATGGGTCTTTTTTCATTCCTTTCTCTTCTCTCCACTACAAGAGAACAAGTTTCGGTTTAGTATTTCATATCATGTATGAAGTTTTTATATTACTGATGAAGAGGTTCAAACTTACCCTTAAGGGGTGTCTCCTGCAGGCACTGGTGTTACTCATCATAGAACATATATAGTATCCACAATGTACACTCTCAGGCCTCTGCTTGGGGCACTGTATGTTTTGCATATGAAAATGTTAGGTAATGCTTTTGACAGCCATGTAACGGAGTACTGAAGAAGTAAGTTACACTTACCGCACATAGTGTTTTTATAGCCAGCTTTTCCTTTGTTGCTGGATCATGCCTTCCGTGATGATGAGTGACATAGAACCTAAATGCCCTGTTCGAATTATTTTAGCAAATACAACTTGTTAGTATCCATAAGTGAACATTACAAGTATGTATACAAACATATAAGCTAATGAGGATTGTCGATATGTATACGTCTTAAGAATCGATATGAAGTTTTTGTATGTCGCCGGGTCCTTATCTATTGAATCAAAGACCCATGCCATTCTTCTCCCGACATCGACGGCTATACAAATCCAGTGGTTGCTGCATGGATTTAATCATAGAACTAGATAAGCTTTTTTGCATCGAATAAAATATATCGAACAAAGCTTTAAGTATATAGTTGAACTTACTCGAAGTTGTATGGTAGAAATATAGTAGAGTGTTGTTGTAGATTTTTGAAAGCCAGAGCAATGTATGCCGCAACATTAAGGGACTCTTCCTTTAGTTTCACCGTACGGATGCGCTCTTTCTCCCGAAGAGTCTTTGCAGCAGCTGGCTCTTTGGCATCTAGTGTCCACTGTTTAGGGTAATTAAAATTTGTTTGGACTATAGCTTGAGGGTCTACATACCCGGTTTTCAGACTTGGCATTTGTTTGACAATGTGCACTTGCATTCTACAAATCACGGCGTGGGTTAGTTACAACAAAATTCAAAGATTACATTCATATCATATCGGGAGGACAAAGACTTACAAGCACCACGTGCGAATTAGATTCATCTCCATTTCTCCCAGGTGAAAGCATGTGTGCATGTCATTGAAGTCAAAGACAATTTTCCCGGCTGGGCTTCCAAATATGCCGGTGGGGAAGCATGCTTGTAAGAGATCTATGCTCGTTGGGAGAACACGCAAGTACCAATCATGGAACCTTCTCATTCCAAGTGGTAGGCGCTGGATGTCCCGGTTTGGTATGAAGGGCTTGCCTCTTTCATATGTTTTTGGGCAATCCTTTGACCATTTGATGTCATCAACATTTGTATACTGCTTTGCAATTTGGTGGAGTTTGCTAGTTACGGCCTCCTCAGAACCCCGTGATGGGACTTTTTTAACTTGGTTCTCAGGCTTGAACTGGTCATGGGAATACCACTTGGACACCGACGAGATGTCTTTCACCAAAACATAAACTGGCCTTATGTTGATTGGAATCTTCTTTCGAAGTTCCCATTCAGGCACGTCCTCGTCTTCTTGTGCACCACCTTCTTCAAGAGGCACTCGTTGTTCATGTATCGGTTGTGCTTGTTGAGAAGACTATGGCATCTCATCATGCACTTGCTTGGTACGAGCTGGAGAAGGTTGTGGCATCTCATCAGGCACATGCTCGCTAGGAGGCGGGGAAGAATGTGGCATCTCAGGTATGTGGTGGTCACGAGACGGTGAAAATATCTCCCCAACCTCAACAACTCGCTCCAAATTTGGGAGAGGGGGAGGCGGCGAATAAGCAGTCAATATAATGTCCCGTTTGTGCCAGAGGATGAACTGCCTAATAACGTCTTCGAGTAACACCAGCCCCTCGGGAGTTGCGTAGTCTATCCTCCACTGCATGAACTCGGGCTTTACGGTATGCACCTCGACCCTAGTGTAGTCCGGCGGTATCTTATTATTGTGGTGTAAGCCACCGGGAGGATGTGCCACACCCATTGCCACTTCCATCATAGTGTTCTGCCGGCCGCTGAGAAACACCAAGGTGCAACTAGTTGGTTCCCGTATGCGATCGATGGGGGTTGTGGCTGCAGTGGAACCTTGACTGCTAGGAACTTTCGGAGGGCTGCCAACTAATGCCAGTTCTCCCGGCGGCGTGACTAATATCCATGGCTCCGTAGACAGTCCTTGCTCCTCCAGCGCCTTCGCAACTAGAGCCTTCACTTGGAGCTCAAGACTAGTCTCTTGGTCTCGGCCATGTTTCTTGTACATGTGCCTGTCCTCTTCGAATCCTTGCTTCTAGGTCGTCCTTTCCCTAGCCCCCTGGTGTGGCCTGTGTGCTCCTTGTTTCCCAAGCCAAGGCTAAGCTTGTCCCTCTCTCTGAAAGGATTGAATGAGCCATTCTCCTTGTCTTCAGCATATTTCAGTATCCTTGATACCGTCTCTTGGGTCTCCGGCTTATCAAACTTAAGATTACTGTCAGATGATTATGTACTCCTCGCATATATCCAGTTCCTTGAGCGTACCTTCAAATTTGTCACATCGATATTCCCAGCAGCTGCGGCCTCTTCGTCCATCTTCCTAAACTGCTCTTCCTTGGCATAGTAGCCACCGGGGCCTAGATGATGGTGGTGTTTGTTCCTCTTCGCCAGCTCGGTGTTACGGGCACTGAGCTCCAATGCCTCCGGTTTAGTCTTTTGAGCCACGAGCTCCTCCCATTGACTAGGAGTTATTTTGCCGAACTCTTTGAAGGGAGTTAACCCCTTTTGGATATACTTTGTGTTGAGCTCCAACGTCGGAATGCCTCTCCCATCATCCTGAAAGCATTTTTTTACCAGTTCATGCGTACCCTCCGGAAATCTAAAATTGACCCTCAGCTTCCTATCCCATAGTTCATTCTTTTTGTTCTCTGGTACCTCTTTCTAGTTAGGGATTGCTGGGTTCAATTTATCTCTTACTAGGGCCCCGATCTCATTACGGAATCATCCTCTTAATTCCTTTGGCTCAAGGACCTCCCCTGCTGGCCCGACCTCCGTTATCACATAGCATGCCTTATCTGGATATAGATTTTCTTTTCTATCCCCTCAGTTCCTCTTAGGCTTGGTAGTCGTGGTTGTGTCTTCAGGTTGTGGAGCAGAGGCATCATGATCCGTCTCTGTGGCTGTTGCCTCTGCTCTCCTTTCCTCTACTCCATCTTGTCCAACGAGATGTCGCGGACGTCGACATCGTCTTTTCTGAGTTTTAGGAGGGACCTGTGTATACGATAGGTCAAAGTGTTAGCAGAGGTAACACAGCCAAAGCTTTAGCAAAATTTATAAGCTAAGGCCTTTTTCCCTACCTCCTCGTTCGGGTCAAAGTCCTTGTCCAAATCATCCTCCATTGGCCTCCTTCTGGCTTCACGTCGGAAAGGATCCTCGGGACTTACATATCCCTCTTCTGAGTCATCATCATCATCATCCTCTTCTTCTTCGCCTTCAGCAGCCTCTCCTTTGGGGCCTTCCTCCTCGTCACACTGCTCCTCAGTAAGCATCACTTCTAGATCCTTTTCTACCTCATTATCAAACTGTTCCTGAGTAAGCTGGTCCTCTAGTGCTTGCTCCTCAAGGGTTGGCTGCTCATCATGCTCGAGGCATCGGGCTGCACTGTCTGGTGTCCACGACATTATTTCACGCTTTGTTCTAATAGATGCAAGAAAGTGTGCTTTAGGGAAAAAGCCTTACAAGGTATAAGAAATAAAAAATGTCTATAAAACAAAGTAGTCCTATAATACAACAATATGTCAAAAAATGAGAAGTAACAGTAGTAGAGGCCTCAGAAACATGTCAATCATCATCTGATCTTGAACTTGGAGCATCAAGGCATCATAACAGAGAAGAGAGGAGAATGTAATGTAGGGGCGACTGCTAATGATGCCAAGTTCCTCACAAGTTCTTGATCATCAGCTCATATTCCATATAATATATGAACTTAGACAATTTCATCATCGACAAAACAAAGGAGAGGAGAGGAGAGGGGAGATTTGGCAAAAAGAAAGCAACAACGGCTTAACAAACATAGAGAGGAAAAGGTGTAAAAACAAGCAGCAGCTGCTTCCCAAACATAGAGGATAGGAAAAATAGCCAAAAAACAGTTGACTGCTGCCACATGGTTGGAAGACCCCTGCAGATCAAAATCTGTAACTTAGATAGCCAGCTAGTAGTAGGAGGAGAGTAGCTAGCAGCAAGTAGA
This sequence comes from Miscanthus lutarioriparius, assembly GCA_904845875.1. NCBI lineage: Eukaryota > Viridiplantae > Streptophyta > Magnoliopsida > Poales > Poaceae > Miscanthus > Miscanthus lutarioriparius. The sequence continues at coordinate 33,685,552 of CAJGYO010000010.1, forward strand.
GTAGCTAGCAGCCAGCTAGTACTAGCAGTAGTTTCTAAGAGTATAGGGAAGAGGGCAGAGCAGTAGCCAACACTAGAGTAGTATAGAGTAGTAGTAGAACAGCAGTAGTAGTAGGACAGTAGTATAGTAGTAGTAGAACAGCCAATGTGTTCTAGGAAATAAAGCCATTCATAAGAACAATGTGATATAATACAAGCATCAGTAGTACCATGTTGACAATGTGATAGGAAATAAATCCAATTTGTTGACAGTTTAAATGAGCAATGGAGGAAATAGGATTTATTAACTTTCAAGAAGACTCACTGTACATATATAAAACAGTGGGCATATATAAGCATATATTAAAAGAGTTGGCATATATAAAACAGTCTATTTTCAAGAGTTCAAGAGCCATCTAAGTTTCATGCTGGAATTAATAATACAGCAAATAAGCACACAAGCTGATGACTGCATTGCCCACTATTTCACTGTCATATCTAAACAAGCTCAAGCAACAATGCACATATCTAAAAGTAGTGGGCATTTCTAAAAACAGTGAGCCTTCTTGCAAGTTGCACTAACTGACTCAAGTTGCACCATGGAGTAGGATGTGGGGGAGAGGGCTGTGCTCTAGGGTTCTCGTAGATGGTGCTCATCGTAGCAGCGAGTTGATGTGGCCAGAGCTGAATAGGCAAGCCAAAGGGCGAGGGGCAGGCCAACCAGATCACCGCAAAGCAGCAAAAGCATGTAATAAATCCTGGGGCAGCTCTATATTTTTGTTTTATCAAGTAGCTTAGAACTATGCATGAACTGAACACCTCCTGTTTCTCATCACTGAACTATGCATGAACTGGAGAAGAACTAACAATACAGTTCTATCATAACAGTTGTCTATGCATGGTTCTGGTACCACATTCAAGAGAAATTGGTGACATATGTATACATCTAGGTCTAGCAGAATCAGAATGAGAAAGACAAATTAAATCTGTGTCAAATTCATTGTTTTGAGCAGTAAAATGTGCTCAGTTTTCATGTGTAATTGAGTACTAAAAAACATGCTATAGATCGACACCTGAAACAGCTTGGTAAACAGAACAAAGCAAAGAAATTTAATGCCAATAGGAAGGGGGTCAGAACTGTTTAATAAACTTAACAAAGCAAGCTAACTGAAAGGTGGCTTTCCTTCAGAGTTGAGAACTAAGACCAAACAGTACCAGCTGCAGTTGAAAGGTTCCATGCATATAGTATAGCTAGCCCTTTGTGATGCAGTTGGTCAATATGTGAAATGTGTGCATTCAAAAAACAAGATAGTACCATGATTCCCAGTTTCATTACAAATTTCACAGCCTAGCAGAACATGCTAAGAGCAAGCGCATCTCAAAGAAGCAGGTAGGCATCTAGCACAGGCATAGGTAGTACTACATATGATGTTTAATACATAAAGCATATAAACTATTAAACTTAGAGACTATATTCTTTTTCAGAGTATTGCAATATCAAGTATAACAGTTTTGATAACTGCACACTGATCTTGCAAACCTTTAAGTGCAAATATATCGCATAATTATTTAGTTCAGTACGAAGATTGCAGAATATTATTGTAGCACAATTAAATATATGTAGGCAGTAAAAATTGGGTCAAAGCATATTTCTGATGATATATAAAAAAATATATCCAAAAAACTCAAAAGATTTCATGAAATATCACCACCAGTCAAAAAGAAAGTCTCTAGCATTCAAATAACAGTGAAGACTCAATGATAATAAGAATGAGTAAAAAAAGATGCAAATAAAAAGGACCGACCAACTAGCGAAGAAGATTGAAATGCATCTGTTGACAAAGCAATCAAAGTAAACCAAGGCTTCTAACAAAAAAACAATAAATATAGGTACACATTTTTCCAGAAACCATATTTACTGCAATAATTCCCATATGCAACGTAAATCCTAAACAAGCCAACATACCAATCTCAAATCTCAGATGTCAACAAACATCTAGCATCAAGTGCAAACCAGCAAGGTGAGATACTAAGATCTAGTAAATAACCAAGACAGATACACATTATTGGTCATCATCATGATAAAACTTATCAGGAATACCAAATCTTGGTGATCCCAAGCATCAGGATAAGTAAGACAACAAATTAGAATCCAACAAGCACATCCGCAAGAAACTAACAAGGGCAAAGGAATGAAACTGAACCAGGATGACTCAACCCACTGTGCAATCCAGGATGACTCAACCCAGGCAATCAATCTCATGATAACCAACAAAACTAAATAACAGTATCACATGAAAATAGCTACTTTGTTTGCTACTTTCTAATCCATAAATCAGAGAGGGAGAGGCACAGGGAGAGAGAGCGGGAGATCACTGACTTGGCCACTGTGCAATCCTCCAGCTGCTTCTCGCCGCAGCCTGTGTCGTCGATGCGCGGGGGCACGGGGCCGGGCGCGGGGCGCCGGGAGCGTGCGTCGTCGGCGTGTGGGGGCAGGACGCCAGGGGCCGGGCGTGGGGCGCCGGGAGCCTGGTCGTCGGTGTGCGGGGGCGGGACGTCGGGGGCCGGGTGTCGGGGGCTAGGTGCGGGCGCGAGACCGGCGGCGTGGCCGGCGGCGGAAACCCTAGGCGCGCGGGGGCGGGCGCCGGGGGCCGGGTGCGGGACGCCGGGGGCCGGGTGTGGGCGGGCGCGGGCGCGGGACTGACGGCGTAGCCGGCGGCGGAAACCCTAGGCGCGCGGGGCAGCCTGACGGCGTCGGAGGAAGAAGACATCGCCCAGATAGTCTGACTCCCGTGCGCCCTCCTATTTATACTTGGGACTATTTGTAAGGGCGGTTTCTGATCCAGCCGCCCCTACAAATGCATTTGTAGGGGCGGTTCCTGATCCAGCCACCCCTACAAATGCATTTGTAGGGGCGGTTCCTAATCCAACCACCCCTACAAATAGTTTCTATTTTTTAAATTATAAATTCTACATTTTTATATCATAAAAATACAAAGTAATATAAAAAAAATTCTGTATATACACAAATATAATATTTTGTATTATTCTATATATGAAGAAATATATATATACACAATTGTAGTCAAAACAATATAGAAAACAAAAAAACAAAAATTAAAATTTTGAATTTTAAAACTTCGACTACAATTTTATGACATTAAATGAAATAAAATGAAAATGTTGTAAACATAAAAGTTGTATAACTCATCGACATGTACAACTTTTATTTTGGTCATCTTGTCATGTGACTTTGGTTGAACGATTTAAATTTTGAAATTCAAACAATTTCAACTTGAAACAATATTTTGAAAGAGTAAATGATTTCAGATGAAAAACTCATGAATACCAAAGTTGTATAACTCATCAATATGTACAACTTTTATTTTCATCATATTTTTATTTGACTAAATTTGAATAGTTGAAATTTTGAATTTCACTAAATGGCAACTTCAAACAAGATTTTGAAACCTTAAATGATTTCAACAATAAAAGTCGTGAACATAAAAGTTGTTGAACTCCTCTCTGTCTACAACTTTTATTTTGGTCACTTCTTTATGTGACAAAGTATTAGGAAACATTGTTCATAAATTCACATATGACTCATAGTTTCATTAACTATACGAGAAACATATTGATTTGTGAACAATGTTTACTATTACTTTGTCAGATAAAGAAATGATCAAAATAAAAGTTGTAGATCTTGATGAGTTATACAACTTTGGTATTCATCACTTTTTCAGCTGAAATCATTTAATGGTTGAAAATCTCGTTCGAACTTGTCATTTTTTTAAATTTGAAAATTTGAAGTGCTAAAACTTTGTCAAATAAAAAGGATGACCAAATCAACACACTAACTTGATAGGGAAAGATTTTAGAAAATTTTAGAAAAAAAAATCATCACATTTGGAGGTAGTACGAGGGAGAAAGACTAGTTATAAATTTTACCCAGAGATTAAAAAAAATCACAACTGTTCATGATGATCAATGATGAACAAGTGTGATTTCTCTTTTTAATTTGTGGCTAAAACTTGTAACTAGTTTTTCTCCCTCATACTAACTCCAAATGTGATTTCAACTGTAAAGGTGATGAATATAAGAGTTGTATAACTCATCAAGATCTCCTACTTTTATTTTGGTCATTTCTTCATTTCATAAAGTGTTAAGTGATTTCATAAAGTTTTAGTAGTAATAGAGTGGATGTTCAAATAGAGTCATCTAAATGTTGCAAAGGGTAGTCTCACGCACATGCATAAAATGTAGTCTCACACACATACAAAAATATGTAGTCTTACACACGTACATAAATATATAGTCTCACACGCATGCATAAATGAAGTCTTACAAACACACACTTACACAAACACTCCACGTTCAACAACTAGCTAGCCCGCTGTAACGACTTTCCCCTTGACACCTTTTCATTCCCATGGCATTATGTCTTTGGGGAGGTTCTTTTTCACAACACTGATCTTCTTAGGAAAGTCTGTGAATAGCGGCATCTCATCGTAGTTATTGTAAGCTTCAACATCGTCCACGCCATCAACTCCAATAATGTGTTGTTTCCCGGAGGCAACCACATGCTTTGTCTTCTTCTTCGGGGGGAGGTTACTTTGTGGGTCAGACATATAGAAAACTTGTGCGACACGTGAAGCGAGCACCCAAGGGTCATCTTGGTAGCCTAGATTCTCGAGGTCCAGGACTCTCAATCCGATCTCGTTCAGTTGGTGTTGTTTGATCCAGCGGCATCGAAATAGGACCACCATTATATCTCTTCCATAGTCAAGTTCCCATATCTCTTCAATGATGCCAAAGTATTGGATCTTTCGCCCTAATCCATCGAGTGCCTCTATTCGAACGCCGCTGTTTTGGTTCACATATTTACTATCCTTTGCGTGGGTATAGTACATATACCCATTGATGTCATAAGCATTCCAAGATGTCACTTGTCTCGATGGCCCCTCCGCCAACCTACTGATGGTAATAGAGTCTATGGTTTCTCCAGGCGGTATGTTTTGGTCCTTCAACCATGTAGTTAGTCGTTGCTTGTGTTGTTTCATGACCCAATCATCTGAACGGCCATTTCTCTCCGCCATAATGATAGCCAAGTGTTCATCAATATACGGTTGCATCAGTTGTGTACTCTGCAAGACATTGTAATGCGCCCGACTCATCTCTTTGTAATCATGGTCGATGAACACTTTTCTACCACTGGTGCCCTTCCCAGCCAGCCTACCCTTGTGACGAGAATCGGGTTTACCAATCCCTTTCTATACTTTTAGGTACTCTTGACAGCACTCGATGACTTCTTCAGTACTGTAACCCTCTATCATGGAGCCCTCTGGGTATGCTCGATTATGCACGTATCGACTTAGAACCGACATGAACAGCTCGTAGGACCACATTTCATGCAAGTAGCAAGGGCCAAGTGCCTGTATTTGATGAACCATGTGAATCATGAGATGTGGCATTATATCAAAAAAGCAGGAGGTAAACACATCTCCAGTTGGTTTTGTCTCCACCACAAATTCATGTAGGTCTTCCTTGCCAATCGTCTTCTGTGAGATCTCCAAAAAGAAGTAGCACATGCGGGTGATGGCCATTTTCAAGAACTCTGGCTTTATAGCCCTGATTGCAATAGGTAGAAACACTATCAGCATCACATGGCAATCGTGAGCCTTGCAGTGTGTTATTGACAAGTCCTTCATCGACACTAGCTTCTTCACATTTGTTGAAAACCCAGTCGGGACTTTGATCCCCCTCAAGAAAGTGCATATAGCTCTCTTCTCGTCTGGTGTTAGGTTGAAGCACGCCACGGGCAGAGTGTATTTTCCATTAGCCTCAGGTACCGGGTGAAGCTGTGGCATCACGTTTAGCTGCACCATGTCTTTCCGTGCTTTCAGACCATCCTTTGACTTGCCTGTGTCCATCAAGGTAGCAATGAGACTCTCAAAGACATTCTTCTGCATGTGCATAGCATCAATGGCATGGGGGACCTCCAAGTCTGGCCAATAAGGCAGATGCTGAAAGAAGATCGATTGTTTCTTGAAAGGTACGCCTTCGACAGGAGGTGTGCTTCTATCTCTGTTCATCCTATCCGGATTCTTCTTTCCATAGATGATGCGTATATTTTTCACCATTCTGTACACGTGTTCTCCGTTATGACGTCTCTCCGGAGGGGGTTCAATCTCCGGGGCGTTGTCATAAAATTTAAATAACAATTTGCTATGGTACTTGTAACTTGTCTTTAAGAAGCATCGGTTCCTTAGGTAAACTATCTTCTTGGATGCATCCAGTACACCCATGTAGTACCATCCAAGCAAACCAAGTATCCCGTCTTCCCTTTGATATGTCCAGACAAAGCAAACAACGCGGGGTAATCATTGGTAGTAACAAATATTATTGCTCTACATATGAAGTCCTCCTTTTGGAACGCATCATACATCTGATCCCCATGCCTCCATAGCCTCTCCATTTCTTGCATCAAGGGCTCAAGGAACACGTCTATATCAATGCCTAGTTGTTTAGGGCCAGAAATAAGAATAGTGAGGAGAAGGTACTTTCTCTTCTGACACAACCATGTTAGGATGTTGTACATGGTCAAGATCACTGGCCATGTGTTGTGGTCGCTCATCCTCTCATTGAAGGGATTCATTCCATCGGTGCTCAAGCCAAACCGTACATTTCTTGGGTCATCGCTGAATTCTTTGTGCTTCTCATCAAACCTTTGCCACTGACTACAACCAGTCGGGTGTGCAATCTTATCATCATACACCTTGTGCTCATCATCCCACCATATCATGAATGCGGCTTATTTAGGGTTTAGGAAGATACGTCTCAAGCGGTCGGTCACTGGCAGGTACCACATTACCAGGGCAGGAATTCTTCTCTACTTTGCATCGTTGCCTAATGGAGTGTCCTCTGGGGGCTGAGATTCTTGTACCACCTTTTTTGTACCCTTCTTATTCCTCTTTTTCCCCGTGAAGGGTTCGTCCCCACCGTAAAGGTCATTGTTCTTGTACCGGCTGGCCCCACACCGGGGACATTTATCTAGTGACTTTAACGTTTTGCCACGAAAAAGTATATAGCGGTTGGGGCATGCATGGATTTTTTTCAACCCCCATTGTCAATGGACTTATGACCTTCTTCGTTTGGTATGTGTTGGCGGGAACTGAGTTTGGTTGTGGCAGCACCCATGACAGGAGATGCAATAGATCATTGAAACTACAGTCTGACCAGTTGTACTTAGCCTTCAGGATGAGCAGCTCAAGCACAAAACGTAGCAATGTCCAATGTGTCGGACATCCCTTTTCAACACCATACATAGTCTCCTTCGATGTTTTTATCACCCTTTCCAAATTTTCTAGACCTTTCGGACTATTTAGTAAAATCTCTGGTCCAAGGGCTCGAATCATGTCCTCCAACTCATCTTCATCCCCGACACGTGCTCCATCATCATTATTGGCGCCACCTTCGTCGTTACCATCCCAACCACCAGCATCACCACCTTGTTCATTACCAAACTCGAAATCCATTCGTGCATCAAGCTCTGCTGAATATTGGGACAGGGATTCTATGGTTTCGTCGTCGTATTCCTCCTCATCCTCGTTGTTAACAATAACCGTTTCACCATGATGAATCCACACTGTGTAGTCCTCATCAAATCCTCGCATAATCAAATGTGATCTGATGATAGTCACATCTGTCCATGCCATACGGTTCTTGCAATCTTTACGGGGGCAAATAATTGTATCCTTATTCTCTTTCAATGTCGTTGCATGCTTCTTTGCGGCTTTAATAAATTTATCCACCTCTTCACGGAAACCTACCTTGAACCTTAACAAACCATACATCCAAGAGTTCCTGTACTCCATCTTTTACAACAACAACAAAACAAACATTAAAGGACTACTTATTCAGATATATATAAAAATAAATCAAATTAATAATTACTTGAGAATAATTGTATATACTTCAGATATATATGAATATAAATCTAATATTATTACATGAAGCATACAAACACAGCATGGTAGAGGAAAATTAATTAATGGCCCATTTATCCATAAATAATTAAAATACATATTTATTGATTACAATAAACAATTTCAAAGACAACAATTAGCAACAATTATACTTTACCCAATATCTTTCATACAAACCCTAGTCTAATTTCATCAAACATAAATTTACAGAAACGAAATTAATAAAAAAACCAAACCCTAGATCTAGATCCACATGCACATGAAACATCAATAAAACTAACTAATTGTTCACTAAAATCAAGAAACATGGACCAAATAAGGGTATGATCTTACTCCCCTCCCCAATTTACCCTAATACATTTAAAACTTGGGTCTAATTTGCTTCATAAGTAGCTCAAGCACCATAGAAAAGAGAGAAAAATAAAACTCTAATTACTCACTAATCAACCATTAAAACTTAAAAAAAAAGTGTGGCATAACATTTTCTTATCTTCTACAACCTCTCCACCAAAAGATTTGAGACCAAAACCTTCCCCCTTAGTAGAGCAATTTTTTGAAGGTGCCCAAGCCCTTTCCACCTTTCTTTCACGGGTTGAAGTGAGTGACCCGAGCAGGAAGAAGGTGTTGATGTTGTTATATATGTGGGGCATTTGTAGGGGCGGCTGGTGATTGAGCCGCCCCTACAAATCGGAGCCATTTATACGGGGTCATTTGTAGGGGCGGCTCAATCACCAGCCGCCCCTACAAATAGCAACTCCAGGGGCGGCCGGTGATTGAGCCGCCCCTACAAATCAGACCCCATTTGTAGGGGCGGCTCGTAACACCAGCCGTCCCTGTTGTTCTATTTATAGGGGCGGCTGATGTCTAGGCAGCCGAGCACGCCACTGTAGGGGCGGCTCCATCACCAGCCGTCCCTACAAAAAATTCGAACTGTTGCTAAAAATCATTTTTTACGTAGTGTGGGCTAGTCTTTCCTTCCTGCCGTTTAGTGTGAAACAGGCACAGTTAAAATAATGCCGTGCAGGATAGGGGATCGCCCAGCGTCACATATAGGAACCGTTCAAATGGGATACTAGAATCCCAAATTCTACAATCCCTGCTATCTAGGTTTCATGAGATTACAGGTTTTAAGAATCCGTGAGTTAAAATACTACAAAATATCTAGCCTGTTTGGATGGCATTATGAGATTATGACATCTTTTCTATGAGATTCAAAGAATCTAGCTGGATTAAAACGGGTCCACAATATGGATATCTAAGATGATTCTTACAGTAGTGGGCCCCATGATATGAAAGGACTAAGCGGTCCAGTCAATAATGAACCCTTTCTGTGGTGTGCCTACAGTCGCACGTCATGGACGACCACTACCGGAAACGTTAAATTTACCAAGTGTTTTTATATTTGTCGAGTGTATTAACTCGGGCACTCGGCGAATAAGTTCTTTGCTGAGTGCTGCCCTGAAAACGCTCGGTAAAAAAAACACTCGGCAAAATGGGGGGTTGCCGAGTGTCAAAAAAAACACTCGGCAAATAGGGGGTTTGCCGAGTGTTTTATTTTTTGCACTCGGCAAAGAAATAAAATCTTTTTCTGGAATAAAAGAAGAAGAAAAAAAATAAAAAAAAGTTTGCCGAGTGCCTAGATCTAGGACACTCAGCAAACGAAAAAAAAAATCCCGTACTTATCCCCCAGCGCCCCTCCCCTCCCGAGCACCCCGCCCCTTTCCCCTCCCCAGCGCCCCTCCCGTCCGCTCCCGAGAGCCACTCCCCTCCCGGACCCGAGCCTCTCCCTGCCGGCGCCCCTCCCCTCCCCTTCTTCTTCCCAGCGCTCCCTCCCCTTCTTCTTCCCTGGCCCTCCCTCTCCTGGCTAGATCTGGCCCTCCCTCCCCTTCTTCTTCCCCGGCCCTCCCTCTCCTGGTCGGATCCGGCCCTCCTTCCCCGGCGGCGTGGCCACGAGGATCCGGCGCGCCCTCCTTCCCCGGTGGCATGGCGGCGTGGATCCCCGGCAGCGTGCGCGGATCCGGCGCACCCTCCTTCCCCGGCGGCGTGGCGGCGCGGATCTGGCGCCCCCTCCTTCTCCGGCGGCGTGGCGGCGCGGATCCGGCGCTCCTTCCTTCCCCGGCGGCGTGGCGGCGCGGATCCGGCGCGCCCTCCTGCCCACCTTCCCCGGGCGTGGTGTGCCGGCGGTCGTGGCGTGGCGGTGGCGGCGGCGTGGGCGGTGGTGGTGGCCGGCGGAGCAGGGTGCTTGTTTTTTTTTCTTTTTTTCAAAAAATATTTGCTGAATGGTTTTTTGGCATTCGGTAAAGTCTTTGCTGAGTGCCCGACGATTGACACTCGGCAAACAGCTCTTTGCCGTTAAAACCTATGCCGAGTGTTACACTCGGTAAACCGTTTGCCGAGTGTTTTTGGGACTTTGCCGAGTGCCGCTGGCAATCGGCAAAGCTCCTGGTTCTGGTAGTGAACCGTGGAAGTCTTTTATCGTACCAGATATTTTATGTCAAAAAAAAAAACTTTTGTAAACGCACAGTTAAATGTCTGATCGAGATGGCTGGAGCAAACACTAGACGACCTTTTTTACAGGACAGGCCGTTAGAGTGACCGGTCGTGCGGTAGGAGTGCATGGCAGTGGCACCCACTGCTAGTGACCGGCTATAAGTAGATTTTTAAAGACAAACCATATTAGAACCGTCATGGTTTTTAAAATTGGGTCATTTCTTCAGGTGTTCTTGTATTGTATGTTAAGCTTCTGCCATAAAAAAAATTCAAAGACGATTGCTTAAAATGAATTCATCTAGAATCCTATTTTTTCTAAGGCATAAGAAAAAAATATTTTCAGAGATATGGTTATTTTAAACTGTGGCCTCTGTACATCTATTTTTTTAGGTCAACTTAAGCAACAACCTCTGTAAATCCAATTCCAAATGTGATCGTCTTAAGCGACCACCTCAGAAAAAAAACACTTTTAATTAGAGACTAAAAGTGCATCTAGGCCATAAGTGCCGTCCTTTCCGTAACAACAATTTCTAAGACAGTCTTCAGGCCCAGCCCATCTTTCAGCAATGTTGAAATTGGTAGCACACTGAAATCCCTCTCCACCATGGAAGATTTTTGTCTCATGATTAATTTCATTAACTCCAAGAAACCAAAGTGTATCTTGGACTCATCTAATCGGCTCAATTAGCTACGGTAAAATAAAAAAGTGTGTTAGGATGAAAACGGGAATTGTGCCGGCTGCAAAGTTCGCACGAATGGCATAGCTCCAGGGAGAAATCCAGGTGCTTGTGGAGGAAGTGGGGGACCCTACATGAATGATCATGAACAAACAAGCTCAAGTACGTCAGGAAAATGCAGACTAGGACATGTTGCATATTCATAAAATCAATACAATTCTAGGCATGTGGTAGATGCACATAGATCAGGACAATACAAAGGCATATCATAGACATTGGAACTGAAAAGCAGGCAAATATGTTTTCTCTCTAATGGGTCAGAATGTATATCAGTACATATCTGAAATAAAATCTTCTGCTAACATTTGATAGAAAGGCATTTCAGGACAATACAATTCACTATAAAGCACAAATGGAGAATATAGGTTGGACGACTCACTGTAAGTTGAAGGAGAGGACATGGGCGACGACGATGTTGGGGCTGATGACGGCGCGCGGCGGATGGGGACGGTGAGTGGTGGATGGGGACAAGGGATGGGGACGGTGTGCGGCTCCTTGGGCCAGGGACGAGGACGGCGTGCGGCGGACATTGCTGGGGACGAGAGAGGCATGCTGCCGACGGCGGACGGGACCGGGGACAAGGGAGGCGCGTGAACTGGGACAGATCCGGCGGCGGCGCTCTTGGGGCTCCTCTAGTTAGCACGAATGCAGATGGCGGCGCGAGGGAGATGAAATGTTGGCGCTACGGTGACAAACGTGAAGGCGAGGAACATAATTTCCCAATATATAGGGAAAGGACATCATTGCCGGTTCAAAGATTCACCCGAGTATCACTACTGGCTCAAAGAGTCACCCGAAAGTGATAGCATGTCAAAGCTTTTGTCGCCATTAGTTCCCGGCTCATTCATCTCAAATCTCCCGGCCGTTGTCACCATCAGCCGTGCAGCTGAGCAACCAAAAAGGGAGTTGTCTTCGCCGTGTAGATGGCATCCCCGTCTACGTCCTCAGCAACGCACAGTAAGCGACTCAGGACGGAGTTCTCATTACGTGCAACAAATTTAGGCAGCACACAGTGTTGGAGTTCAAGGTGAAGAAGTAAGGCCCCAACTATGGCCGCATCTTCTACAAGCGTCCTGATCGCAAGATTAGGTCTCTATTATATCAAGTGTTCTTTGTTCAGCTTTTTAGTTTTCTTTTGTATCATAAAACAAACACTATTTTGTTGTTATCTTTGTTCTTGTCAGGTACACGTATATATTGGCAAGGTTTCTCGAGGGGCTTCAGCTCTGTCTTCTGTGGCTTTTTGGGTGTAGCCCTGCCAATACTTATGAAATAGCTCTGCGAGAATTTATTTTTGTAATAGAAGGGTGGAGCCACCTAAACTTGTCTTCTCCAGCTTCTTTGTCTTATTACGTTGCAAAGAAACTCTATCAAACATATCCTTGATCATGTATGATTGTTGTCAGTATGAATGTCCCCCTTATATACTGATCAAAGATTTGGGAGAAAATCGCAAGATAGGAAATCGACCTATATTTTTTCTTTTCTTTTCTTTTCCTTGTTCTTACGAAAGAAACGCACAGATGATGATAATGATACAGCCAAAAAGAATACTTTCCCCATTCTAAGTTAAACTTTCCTATATTAATGAAGTTTATATCAAAGAATATACTATCAAAATATATTTCATAGTATATGTATAATAAATACAGTTTGTGCAAAAATTTTTATAAAGTTGATCAAAGGTAAAAAAAATTTGAACTAGAACAAACTAAAACAATTTATAGTTTGTAACGGAGGGATTATATATGAAACTAACAAGCCAGGTGTCCATGTCAGCAGCGATTTTGGGCAACACGACGTATTCTTATTGAGAAGCATTGGAAAGGCCTGTATTAGTGTTCTCTCAATTTTGAATTATAATTTATTTTGAGTTTTTCCTAGTCGAATTTACCGAGTCTTGACTAAATTATAGAAAAATGCATCAGTATTTATACTACCAGTTCTTTATTTGATTCATCATAAAAATGTTTCTATATTGCGTTAATTTGAATTTGCAATTGTTTATGTAAAAATTTATAAACTTGATTAAACCGAAGCAAATTGACGTTGAATAAAAGCAACCGAATTATATTTTGAAGGGAATGGGGAGACGTTGATATTTCCCCACAAAATAACTGACTCGTCAGCTCCTCTACCCCATACGCGGCCAAGCCAAGTCAGGGCTAGCGTCCAGCCCAGGATTGTTCGTATCGTGGTCATGGCTAAATCTTCATGGGAGAAACAAACTATGGCATTGAAGTGAACAGTGGTCAGTTTTTGTTGGCTGACTTAAATTTCGGCCTGGCTTCCTAAGCCCACAATCTCACTTCAGGCGCCACCGGCGCGGCGGCCCTCTCCAGTCTCCACTGGCATGCCACCGCAGCTTCCTTGTGGTCGCCTCCTGCCGTCTCCTCTCCTTCATCACGGCGCCCTCCGCATTTCCATCACCGCCCGACGGCGGCACAGCCTCTGCGCGTCTACCTCGCTGCAAAGCTCTTCATTCCTGCTGGGAGTCGGTCTGACGCGGGGGGCACCGCGAGGCGTGTCCGCGAACTGCTCGGTGGAATGCCCAGCCTGCTCACGCCCACGCCAACCGTGTCTCAAGGCCGTCGGCTCTTGTCTGCTACTTCTACGCCAACACGAACAATGGTATGAAGACACGGGCGCAAGTGGGCCGGTGACCATCACCATACTGCTCAGGTATACTTATACTACTGTTGAAGCTGCTAGATTCATGCCAACTGGTGTCCATGGCGACGCACTACTGCTGAAGCTGATAGATTCATGGTGACACGCTACTGGTAAACGAGGCTTCACATCAACTCAGCTGCATCCATGGCGTGTTATAACTGAAAACAGGTAATAATGTCTTGCGCAAAAGCACAGCCTTTTCATCTACTGCATAGCTGGCACACACATCTTTACATCGAGTTCAGCATAGCTTCAGAAGTTTCTGCTGTAGAATGCATAGTTTCATATGTTTGGTTGGTGTCATTCGAGAAGATGACATGTTCTTAGTTGACTACATTTGGATTAGGCTCTCTGCTCTGGTTAATTTCAGTATCAAATGAATTGCAAACTACTAGATTATACATTAATTTTTGCGAAATTTCTCAATAGTTTTAAAGATTTCTGGATGTGAAATCTGGCATGCAACTAAGGAAGAAAGAACCAATTGGTGACCACGAAGAAAAGCAGAAACTGTTTCACTCAAAAAAAAAAAGCAGAAACTATTTTGGCGATGCACATCAATTTTTGGGTTCATAGGAATGTTAGTGTTTTACATGTAACAGAAAGATTAAACAAACACAATGTTTTCTTTGCACGGACTCACAAGATATGTATTGACGGTCGATAACATCAACTATAAATCATTAATATGATATACTTTTATCCATTAAATCAACCACCAACATAGGCTTAGAGGTTTAAACTAACTATTTCCACAAGCTTTGGTGATTTTAAAAGTGCAGGAGGATTTAACCAGAAAACAGGTTAAAGCGGGCCAACTTATGTGAAATAATTAGATCCAATCGCCACGAAACCAACCCAAATGGGCCCTAAACATCCATACCTGTCGAGGGGACGAAGACCAACTGACAGGTGGGCCAGGGTGGGGTCGGCCGACCCCAACTGTAGGTCAGCCGACCACCACTGGCCCACATGTCAGCCCTCGTCTGCTCCACCGATTTTGAGGATAAATCTCCGCCCTTGATTCAAGTCGGTTTGCACGGAAGGACGAGATTAAGGCGTGACACGGATCGATGACGTGGTAATTGCTTGCCCGCTACTCCATCTCCCCTATAAAAGGACCACCAGACCCTCTTCTGGAAGGCACTCGACATTTGATTCGTCTCATTCCAATTAATTCGAGTCAGAGAACTACCTCAAGAGAGAAAAGCTCGACAAACATAGATTTATAGCATAGTCTAGTTAAGTTAGATCAAAGTAGAGTCGGGTTGGTGCCTTGTATCCTTCATATCTATCTACTTTATGACTTTAATCTTCATCTATATCATGTTCTTAGTTTACTTTGAATATATGCTTAGTATAGTCGGAGTTATCACTATATCTATGCATAGGATCACAGAGCGCTCGATTAAGTGTTCGAACTGGTTGAGTAGCCGAACCTTGTGTAAGCGTGGTGCTTATACAATATTTTGCCTATGGATGCACCCTCCATTCTGACTATGGTAGATTTATTAGGGTGACAGCCTAGTAGATCTTCTGTATTCTATCCCCTGTTTGTAGGGCTAGCAGGACCTGTGTCGTCAACAGAGAACGTATTACTATACTCCTCCTTAGATGATGTTCCCTTTGTATAAGTATAGACTTAATCTTTTCCTATTGCTAAGTATATACAATGACTTGTATGCTTTGACTTGTAACTAAGACAACTTAGGAATTTATCTCTATTTTAGTCTACTTAACTTACTATTACTATTTGGAGTCTCTCTGAGTGTTATGCTTATCATATTTATACATATCTTTTGGTTCACCCCAGTCTAGAGTAAGTGTTTAGTTCATTGATTCATCATAAGTATAAGTTTATCAATCTCTTGCTAGCCACTGTTTCTCCCAGTGGTAAAATATAAATAGTCATACCTGGAATACTTCCGGTGAAGTACTACAATCGTATATCTATGCGCTTGCTGAATTCTTACTTTCTTATTTGCACTATTAAATACCAACAAGCATTTATGGCACCGCTGCCGGGGCGGACAAAGGCAATAGAAAGAATTGATTAAACTTGACTTATCGGTGTATCAAAACTATTCACCACTGCTCTAGCAGGTTTACCCTTATTTTTATCTATTTATGTCTTATACAGGGTAGTGCATGATCGGTTTTAACCTTTCGAAAAATTTCATTCAAGATCCAGAATCTCTTATCAGGAAAAGTAAGAAGAACAAGGAAGCATCAACTTCCCAAACAGAAACAAACCAGTCTGGAGGTAGCTCAATACTAGTTTTTGAAGCCATGGCTGAGAAGACTCTCTGTGAATTTTCTGCACCAAATGCCAATAACATCCGTACTGGACCAATCGTCAACACAGGAGATGCCGCATTTGAACTCAAGCCACGTCTCATTAACATGGTGCAAGCTAGTCAATTTTGTGGAAAGGCACATGAAGATGCAATCGTCTTCATTTTCTAGAGATTTGCAGCACATTTACTACCAAAGGAGTCACTCAAGATGCCGTGTTACTTTGTCTCTTTCCATTCTCACTTTTGGGAAAGGCGAAGCAATGGTTCTACGCAAATAAAGACAACAATAACACTTAGGCAAGATTCTCCAATGCATTCTTATCAAAATTCTTTCCAGTGGGCAAAACCAATGTTTTGCGTGGAAGAATTTCAAGCTTCACAAAGTGATGAAGCTATTCCTGATGCGTGGGAACGTTTTCAAGAATATATTTTAGAATGTCCTCATCATGGGATGGAGAATTGGTTAATCAATAGTGCCCGTGAAAATGTAGATGCTGCTGCAGGAGGAGCATTCTTATCACTTACTATCACTGAAGCAATAGCTCTCATTGAAAAGATGGTTTCCAACCAAGGTTGGTCTGAAGAACGCCTTCAACCTCGCAAGAGAGGATGAAGTATGCATACAATCAAAGAAGTAGACATGTTGTATGCTAAGATGGACTTACTAATAAAGAGGCTTGAAGATCGAGCCAATGAAAAGCAAGACGTCCCTCCTACACACCACTAAAGTTAACATCAATGTCGGGAGCGCTAAAATCTCTTTCCAAATGAAAGATAGAGTGGAAAGTTGCAAGTTGCAAGTTGCAAGTTGCACTCCACTAAAATTTGGTAGGAAGAACCTCCAACCAGAAAAGCCAAAAGCAAGAAGGAGAAGAATCAACTACAAGAAACACAAAAACTCCAGTTTTCACAGGGAAGGCTTGAGTTTATTAATATGATTAACACACTTCGATCCAACTACGATCATCTCCTTGTTTCACCATTTAACACGAAGAAAGGAGATCCAGGCCTACCAACAATCGAATGCACAATTGGACGACAAGTCTTCCACAACGCCTTCTGCGATCTTAGATCTGGTGTCAACATCATGTCCAAGGTAATATATGATAATTTGATAGGTGAACCTTTGTTTCCTACATACACTCAATTATAGATGGTGGACAAAACAATTCGATTTCTAGATGGAATAGCAAAAGATATCTTGGTGAAGATTCAAGATGATTATGTTTGTGCCGACTTCATGATTCTCGACATGGGAACCTATGAAGAAATTCCTCTTATCCTTGGAAGACCGTTCCCCAACACTACAAATGCAGTCATCTATGTGGGATCTGGACAAATCCATTTCCAATTTCCAGGATGGAATATAAAATGTGCTTTCAATGGTTATACAAATAACAAACAGGTCAAGAAGAACCATCCAAATAGAAGACATCGCTCAACATTGCACCGAAGGAATCAACTCTAGAGAACAAAGAATGAGACGGAAGAACCCGCTACATCAAAGTCAAATTCAAAACCTGAAAAAGTTTGGCGAAAGAAGGTGGCATCATCATCTGAATTACCACCACTAGAGGAACCACTACAAGAGTCTCTATCTCCAGGATCAAAATGAAGAACAATTTGAGAAGTCCGGTTCGAAGGACTTAATATACTGAGCCCTCACCGAAAGGTAAATCGGTAGTTATCCTTATTTAGATGCATAAATTTTCCTTTAGCATATTTATTTTCTACATTGCATTGAAAAATAATAATAAATAAATATATATATTCCTGCATAACATATATATGAAAAGAAAATAAAAAGTTTGACTTTGCATAATAAATTTATCTTAGCTTAAATTAAAATTGGTATTAAATAAATCAAAGCCCCATATGAATAATTTTGTGGTGTGTAACAACCCATGAGACTTTTCATCGTGGGGGCAATAAAATAAAAGAAAAAGAAAAAAATATGTGAGCACATGTAAGCTCATGTTTAATAAAAACATTTTAATAAAGATCATGTTCTTTGATAGAGTAGCTTTTTGGTATTCTCTGTCACGAACCTTTGAGGTGAAGATTAAGAAGAATAAAATGGCTGTAAGAATTAAAGACATGATTATTCCCCTGGTTAAAAAAAGGAGAGATGTGTATTTTGCTAAACCATAGTAGTCAAGGACTAGCTCTGGGGAGGTACATCTCTATTATCCAGGTAAGAATTTTTTTACCTTATTTTACTTTTAAGCATTTCTGGAAAAATAAAAATAAATACTTAATGTTAATAAAATAAAATAGTGTGTATAATAATTTGCTTAAAACAATTAAATAAAAAGGAGCTTAATATTTTTCATTTGCTCTCATAATGAAAATGATGAATAGTTGCTCTGTTGTAATTTCTTTCAAGTATCTAGTTTTCAGTTTAAGATTCTCCCCAGTTCTGGATAAATTTGATTTAATATAAGGACTTACTCCGAACTTGAAACTTATGGGTAGCATAAGTTTGATATAAGTCTAGTTAGTTGACGGATATGATATGAGATGGTCAGAACTACTGTTTATCTTGTTCTATGTGAAACTAAAGCTCCAGAGTTTTCTTTTGAAAAATTAAAAAAATACATGATGAGTTCCTGTATGATGAGCTTAAATTCTTACCACAGCCATATATGTTTAGACTAGGAAAACCTTCCACATATATGCTGCTTGTCGTTGCATTATGTTTTGTCAAACTTTTTTTTGACCCTTATGAGGAATTTATCATGCTTTTAAAATCAAGATCACGTACACACCACCCAAATATGCACTACTCTACATTGGAGTAGTCGCAAAAACATGCCTTTTATTTAGATCCACCCAAAAATGTTCTACTGCTACATTGTGAGTAAAAAAATATGCCTGTTAGGATTTTATTCAAAATAAATGCTCCAAGTTCTTGTTGTTATTTCTCTCATAAAGTTTTATTGTAAAAAGAGACATGGGGCTATGCAAAAGTATGATAAAAAATATACACAAAGATGTCTGAAGTATTGAAAAAAGTGAAAGAAAGAAAAGATGTGAATAAAGATAGCCCATGTTCTCAGAAAAATATTTCAAGTTTCAAAAAGAGAGAAATATATTTCAAGGAGCATAGTAGAATTAGGATTAACCACTACGTATATCCACTAAATATCCATACACATGCACATCTTGATTTGATTGTATGACATTTTTCTCTTTAGATCTGAGGTTTAACTTTACAATATATGTATTGTAAGTATGCTTAATTATTTTGCCTACCTATGAGCTCCACAAAGGCCTAGGAAGAAGAGGCAAACATCATATGCCTTAGTGAGGATGCAAAAATACCACATAAAAAGAGAGATTAGAAGAGTGAGCATCCACAATAAAACATATAGAGAGATCTGAGAGTGTCATACAAAAGAATCTCTGAGTTTTATTTGAAAATTTATAAAACCTCTGGAATGATGGTTAAGCAAAAGAACTTGAGATATAGTGCTTGACTTGATCGTTATGTCTTTCAATTACTCAAGACCCAAGTGAAGGCCAATAAGTCCCATGGTTGAAGGTAATATGGGTGAGTTTGAAAGTTAAATCAGTTTATTTTAATCCAGAGGAGAAATTTTTATTGAATGTCTGTGTATTTTTAAGGCGTGAAAGCATTGTAGCAACTCCTGATCAAATACTTAAGTTTAGTTTTGCTACAAACTAGCAAAGGTTAAGCTTGGAGGAGTTTGTTGACGGTCAATAACGTCAACTATAAATCAATAATATGATATACTTTTATCCTTTAAATAGGCTTAGAAGTTTAAACTAACTATTTGCACAAGCTTTGGTGATTTTACAAGTGCAAGAGGATTTAACTAGAAAACAGGTCAAAGCGGACCAACTTATGTCAAAGAATCAGATCCAATCACCATGAAACCAACCCAAATGGGCCCTAAACATCCATACTTATCGAGGGGACAAAGACCAACTGACAGGTGGGCCAGGGTGGGGTCGGCCGACCCTACCTGTAGGTCTGCCGACCACCACTGGCCCCACCTGTCAACCCTCGTCTGCTCCACCGACTTTGAGGATAAATCTCCACCCTTAATTCAAGTCGGTTTGCACGGAAGGACGAGATTAATGCGTGACACAGATCGATGACATGGCAATTGCTTGCCCCCTACTCCATCTCTTCTGTAAGAGGACCACCAGACCCCCTCCTGGAAGGTACTCGACATTTGATTCATCTCATTCCAATTCATTCGAGTCAGAGAACCACCTCAAGAGAGAAAAGCTTCACAAACATAGATTCATAGCATAGTCTAGTTAAGTTAGATCAAAGTAGAGTCGGGCTGCTGCTCAGATTTCGGATCTAGTCATCTGGAGGCTTGGTATAGCCCTTGTATCCTTCATATCTATCTACCTTATGACTTTAATCTTCATCTATATCATGTTCTTAGTTATCATGTTTTTAGTTTACTTTGAGTATATGCTTAGTATAGTCGGAGTTATCACTATATCTTTGCATAGGATCACAGAGCACTGGATTAAGTATTCGAACTGGTTGAGTAGCCGAACCTTGTGTAAACGTGGTGCTTATACAATGTTTTGCTTGTGGATGCACCCTCCATTCCGGGTATGGTAGATTTATTAGGGTGACAGCCTAGTAGATCCTCTGTATTCCATCCCCGTTTGTAGGACTAGCAGGACCTGTGTCGTCAACGGAGAAAGTATTACTATACTCCTCCATAGATGATGTCCCCTTTGTATAAGTATAGAGTTAATCTTTTGCTATTGCGAAGTATATACAATGACTTGTAACTAAGACAACTTAGGAATTTATTTCTATTTTAGTTTACTTAACTTACTATTGCTATTTGTAGTCTCTCTGAGTGTTATGCTTATCATATTCATACATATCTTTTGGTTCACCCCTGTCTAGAGTAAGTGTTTAGTTCATTGATTCATCATAAGTATAAGTTTATCAATCTCTTGCTAGCCACTGTTTCTCCCAGTGGTAAAATATAAATAGTCATACCTGGAATACTCCCGGTAAAATATAAATAATGATACTTGAAATACTCTTGGTGAAGTACTACGATTGTATATCTGTGCGCTTACAGAATTTTTATTTTCTTATTTGCATTATTAAATACCAACAATATGCGGCTTCTAATTATATATCATCGTGGTCTTCCTCACTTTGGTTTGTAAACACCTCCCACTGTAGTTTTTGGTTTGCCATACAGAGAGTATTTAATTATCCCGTAGATTCCTTTCTGGCCAAGCTAGCCCACTTTAGCACCACAAGCACGTAGGTTCTGTCATAGAGCTTGTCAAAGAGCCGGAAATAAGCCATTCTCCATGTCTTATTCAGAAATAGGGCACAGAACACCATCCGTATTTCAACCACAAGTCCCAATACATGACCAAGATATAATGACATTGCCCGTTGGGTTTGGGATAATCCTGAGCCAACAAACCATTCCCTGAACACATTATCAGAAGAGGAGGTCCACAAAGTGCGCTGTCGCCGATGTACATACTTGATGGGTTGTCAGGGTTGAGGGTATCAAGTTGCCGGCCTGAAGGTATTCTTCCAGATAAACTATTGTAGGACAAATTCAAGAAGCTCAGAGATGTCAAATTCGATAAGCTTGATGGAATTTCACCAGAAAGCTTGTTCTTAGAGAGGTCGAGAGATTCCAGTGACTGCAGGGCTCCAATCTTGTTTGGTATTTTCCCACTCAAGTGGGTTGATGATAAATTCAAACTTATTAGGGCATCAAGTGAAGTAATACCTATGGGAATTTCTCCAATTAAAGAGTTCTCCGATAAGTCGATGCCAATAAAATATGCTAAAGGACTACCATATCTGAGCTGACGCCCTTTTGTAATTATTGACAAGATTTCTCCAAATTGACCTACAATGGTAACATCTCCAACTTGATTCTCCACTCCAACTATAAAATGAAACCGAAAAGAAGGTAAAGACCTGGAGCCCTTCAATGTCATGCCTGTCAGGTTTTGTAGATGCCAAGGTATAACACCAGATAAATTGTTGCTTGATAGATCCAAGTACTGAAGATGACTAAGGTTTGTAATTTCATTGGGAATGTTGCCAGAAAATGTATTGTGCCTTAGTCGTAGAAACTGTAAATCAGTCAGTTGCCCAATCCATGAAGGAATCATTCCGTAGAAGTTATTCCGTGCAAGATCCAAGAACGTCAGACTTGTGCACTTCTGCAAAAATGATGGGAATTGTCCTGAAAAACTGTTATTGCTTAGTAGCAGGAAATCCAGAATTTGAATTTCAGTCTCAAAACAATGAGGAATTTCACCTTCAAAAAAATTACTTGACAAATCAAGGTCAAATAAAATTTCCATTTTACAAAAAGATTCTGGAATTCTGCCACCAATTTGATTTGAATACATAAGCAACACCTCGAGTCTAGGAGCTTCAAATGATAGTAGTGTTCCTGAAAATGAATTGCTAGAGATGTCTAATATGGTTATATTTCATGGAAACTGTGGTATTGATCCGGTAAGCTGGTTTGAACTAATGTTAAATATTGCAAAGGCCATCTCACCCAAATGTTCCGGCAAGATGCCACTTAACTTATTGTTGGAGATGTCGATATATGTTGTCTCTGAAAATGTTGGCCAAAACCAATTAGAAATCTCGCCCATTAGAGCATTGCTTGAAATATGAAGTTTAATGATTCCTGGCTGCCGCTGAAGCCAAGCTGGAAACTGGGGACCCATCTGGCAAGATGCAAACAGTGCAAACTGCAGCGTGAAGGGTGGAAGCCAATTCATATCCAATACAACCTTCAAATTGTTGAAAGACAAGTCTAATTTCTTCAAGCTTTTAAGACCTGCAAAGTGTGCTTCCGTGATGACGCCACAAAAGTTGTTGTTACTTAGCTGCAGAGAAGTCAAATTAGTGAAGGCACCAGTTTCAGTCGGTACAAATCCACTGAGGAGATTGTTGGAGAGGTCAAGGTTGATTAAGTCAGATAGATGCCTAATCTCAGTTGTTAGAGGTCCAACAATACTGTTGCTTGAGAGGTCAAGTGCTTTTAAACATGTACAATTCCAGAGTCCTGGTGGGATACTTCCAGTAATTTTGTTGGCACTGAGATCAAAAGTAATCAAGCTGGTGAAATTTCCAATCGAATTTGGCAGGGTTCCAGTGAAATTATTGTCTGTGAGATGCAGCTCCTGCAATTTGTTCCATCCACATGGTGGCAACCTCTCCAATAACACAGCTATGTCTCCAGTCATCCCAGTACTGCTAAGGTCCAGGATTTTCAAACTGCAAAGGTTGTTGAAGTTTCCATTTATCACCAGGATGTTATTCTTGTATTTTAAATCAAGCACTTGGAGGGCTGACATATTTTCTAATGCATCATGCAGTTCACCAAAGAGTCTGGTTCCCTGAAGACTGAGGTACTTGAGGCTTGTTGCTTTCCAAAACCAACAAGCTGCAATTGTATGGTTAAATATGTTGAAGCTGAGATCAAGCTTCTCGAGTTTTGTTAGATTAAGGTCTGGAAGTATCTGGTCTGCACTATCAAGTGAACAGTAAGAGAAATCGACAATTCTTAGAGATGGAATCCTATTTAAAACATTTGGCCAATCAGAAACGCCTGAGAGATTTATTGAGCTCACGCTAAGGTACTGTAGCAACTGTTGATTTGTTAACCAGGTGATATCTGCTGAGTATAAAAACTTATCGGTATCTCCAAAAGCTTGGGTTTTGGCGCCAAGATCAAGATATTGCAACTTAGACAGGTTACCAAGCTGAGGAGGCACTTCACCAATGAAAGGTATGACAGATAGGTTGAGATATCTCAAATTCGTCATAGATCCCATGAACTCAGGAATAGTACCCGTAGAATCTAGCAAGCAGTTCATGCTAAGGTCCAAGTGCTCTAGATACGCCAGGGAAAGCGAAGAAGGTGCTATCGTACCCCAAAAAGCATTGGAGGACTGACATCCATCTGTGGTTTCTGCATACGGATTCTGAAGGTGAAGCTTGATGATAAAAGTTCTTCATCGAGCCAAAAAAAAAAAAAGATATACTCTCTCATTTCACTATGTATGTCCATAGAACTCATACTTCAGCGTGCAATGGACGCCGCCGCGGTCCCCGTCTCCGCCGCCTTCGACGCCGCCGTGGTCTCTGTCTCCTCCGCATTCGACTCCGCCGCGGTCTCCTTCCCCGTCTCCGTCGCCGCGGTCTCCGTCCCCGTCTCCATCCCCGCCGCCGCCGCCGTCCCCGGTGTCGATGCTGCCATCAGGCACTGGACGCCGTCCACGGAGCCCACCACGACGTCGCGTGAGGCGAGCTGAGCCGTTCGAACTGGTGCTGCCAGAGGTGATGCAGCACATGTGTTCGACGGAATGCGTCAACGGAAGTAAAGCTTTGTCGTCCTCTGTGACTAAGTAAGCTCTTCGTTCCTCTGCTCTGGTCTCCTCCCTATGGCTACTCCCCCTCTCCCTGGGCTTTCTCTTGCCCCCGGTCTCTCGATTCAGCGGGAGGTTTGGAGCGCTCTAGGTCTTCCGATTTCCTGTGCTCACCTCTCGGCCAGCTCCTTTGCTCTTGTTGTGGCGTTTGGCAGATGCAAGTTTCATCTGTCGGCGGACTCTGTTTCACTCCTCCTCCAGGCCACCATTGGTGGTTCTGCTCCTCATTTTCATGTCTCCCAGCTTGGTGACCGTGTTTTCAAGTTCTTTGTTTCTTCCAAGCCGGTTGGTTTCTTTGTGAGAAACCTTCGTTCTTTTGAGTGCAACTTGTTCAAACTCTCCTTCCACCTTTGGGGTCGCGGCGGACCCGATTGGCGCCGTGAATGGAAGCTGTTTGTCAGTGAAGAAAAAGCTTCCTGGAGCAAGGTGGGCTCCAAAAATTCACTTGAAAAGTCCTTTGCTGATGTTGCTCGGAATATTCCTCTCTCGGGTGCCAATCGTGTCCCAATTGGAACCAAAGCTGGCCCCAAGCCCAATGTGTTTGATCGTCTTTCATTCCCAAGAGTTTCTGTCTTTGATCGCCTGCAACCTTCGGCCCAGAACCTTCAGTCGGAACCATCCATGGTGAAGACCAAGGCTTCGTCCTCGTCTGGTCAGGGACATTTCTTGGCACAAATGGGCTGCTCTAGATGCCTTTCTCCCTCCCATTCAAGGTGGAATTGCTCTCAGCCTATCCGGTGTCACGCGTGCAAAGGCTCGGGGCATGTGGTGGCATCCTGCACTGTGCAGGCGGCGCGTGCTAAACGACATAGTGGAGACAACTTCGGGAACCGAGAGGCAGTCACAATTACTCCAAATGCTCCTGCTTTGGGCAGTCAGACGACAACCTCTTCAAGCCCACCCGTCTTTGGTTCCTTCTCGGAAATGGCTCGGGCCACCTTCCCTCCTTGGGCCTTGGCGAAAATTGGGTCTGCCATTAACATTCCGTGGAGGCTGCAGCCTGTCTCTCTACATGGTGGACCTGAGGAAGTTCAAACATCTCCGGTCTCTCCTACTAATGCGGAGCCGTCGCATTGGACACTGGGATTGGACACAGAGCCTCCACAACAAGAAAACCCCAACCATTGCTCAGCTGAGCCTCCACATTACCAGCACCATTTGTTGGTCGTCAAGGCCAGAGTGCTTGATCTCCAATCAGTGCCTCACTTTATAGTATTTTCTAAAACTGCTGGTTTGGAGGGGACAGCGCAGTGTGCAATACTGCAACATCAATTGCTTGGGGGAGGGCCACTTGATGAGGAGCCAGTTCCAGGGGACAATGTGATTGGGAACAATGCCTTCCAGTTCTTTGGGTTGGGTCAACAAGTGAATGCTCCAGTTTTTGACTTAAACCAAGCCCAGCAGCCAAAAGCCAAGCGGGACAACTGGCCTGAACCACAAGAACAAGCCCAGCAGAATCCACCACCTCAACAGCCTCAAGCTCCTGCTCCCATGCAGCTAGACCTTAACCTGACAGTTGGTCAGATGGATTTCCAAGAGACCATTGTCAACCCTCCAGCTCTAGAAAATAATGAAAGTTTCTTGGAGGTCAATGAACTCGTTCAACAAGCAGCACAAGAATTACATCTACCACAACCTCAGCGGGCTGAAGCAGAACTTTTGGCACTAGTAGATGAACTGAATGATCAGGACCTACAGCCTCCAGTTGTGCCAGGTGAGGAAGGTTTCCCTGAGCAAGATGATGTTCAGCCACCCTGGGAAACACAACAACAGGATGATCCCATGCTGGATGATCACCATGCTCCTAATAACAATGTTCAGAAAGGCTTGGTCCTGACAAGACCTCTAGGACCAGACCCTGGGTTCATAGATGGGAAAAGGGCAAAGGAAGCGGATGCGACCAGACTTTGGGCCAAGCACTTCAGCTCAGGGACGGCTAGTGCTTTACACTTAAAAATTCCTCACAACTGGGCAAATTTTTTCACTGTCATGCTGCTCAATCCAGACCTCTTTTCTTGGGCAAAGGATTTTTTGGCCTCACAAGCTAAAGAACTACTGTTCACCAGTACCGACCATATTAATTTTAGCATCCCCTCTTCCTGTCCAGTTAACTCAAACTTGCCTTGCTTGACAGAATCTGGAGAAGAGGAGATAGTGAACAGCTCACCTAGTGGACCTACAGAACTTCAAGGTCCAAGCCCCAAATCTGGAAGGAAGAGGAGAGGGGGAAAGGAAATAGTGGTGCTGGAAACTGACTTGAGGAGAAGCAACAGAGTTAGAAATGTATGCAATGGTTTCAAACCTTCAATCTGCATGAATAAGAAATGCTTAGCGTGCACTCCTGATCCTCCAACCTTGTCAGTCAAAGTAATCAAGAATCTCGGTGCTGCTTTCTGTAAAGTGCAGGAGGACAAGTTAACAGATGAGGCTCTTCTAACCAAAAAGAAGAAGACAGCACTGGGGCCAATAGAAAAGAAGGATGGGGGGAGTAAGACTGACAACATAGACAGAGAGACTGAAGAAGCGGGTCTTCAAGACCCCTGGCTATGATAATTATGGGACAGTTTTTTCTCTGTTCTTCGATAGTTTCTCAATGAATAGCTCAACAACTAGAATCTAGAAGGTTCTTTCATGGAATGTGCGTGGGATTAACTCCCAATCCAAGTGGGATGCCTTGAGGGATAAGATTACTGAATCTGAATGTGATGTCATTTGCTTTCAAGAAATAAAAAAAGAAGCGTTTGATCTCCAATTTATTAGAAAGTTTTGTCCTTCAGCTTTTGACTCATTTGAATTTTTGCCATCGGTGGGTGCTTCTGGAGGAATGCTTGTCGCATGGAAAGGGAGTCTTTTCACTGGCATAAAGATTTTCAGCAATGCTTATGCCATCTCAGTTGAGTTTACCTCCCTGCATAATTTAGACAAATGGCTCTTGACTAATGTCTATGGGCCCTGCACTTCGGATGGTAAAGTGGAATTCACAAACTGGTTGAAGAATATAAATATGCCTGAGGATGTTGACTGGATACTGTTGGGGGACTTCAACCTCATAAGAAAGCATGAGAATAGAAATAGAGTAGGGGGTAACGTTAATGACATGTTCTTATTTAACGAAGCAATTAGCAGGTTGGGGCTGGTGGAAATTCCACTACAGGGGAAAAAATTCACTTGGTCCAATATGCAACCATCTCCTTTGCTTGAAAAATTGGATTGGGTTTTCACCTCCTTGGCATGGACACTATCCTATCCAGGAACATCTGTCAAAGCACTGTCGATAATCCCCTCAGATCATTGCCCTTGTGTTGTTAGTATCTCAACCTCAATTCCTAGAGGGAAGATCTTTAGATTTGAGAACTATTGGTTATCAATACCAACCTTTCAGCAATTACTATTACATAACTGGTCCCATGAAGTCCCACAGGGTGACAGTGCAAAGAGACTTACAGCAAAATTTAAATCTTTAAGGAAAGCCATTAAAGATTGGCAGAGGAGTCTTTCTCCCCTGAAAAACACCATTACCAATATTAAGTTAGTCACACAATTTTTGGATCTTATTGAAGAATTCAGGGATTTGAACCTAGAAGAGTGGAATTTCAGAGTCATCCTCAAGGAAGAGTTGTTATCTCTCCTAGAACAGCAAAAGACTTATTGGAAGCAACGAGGAGCAATCAAATGGGTCAAGTTTGGAGACGCAAGCACTCATTTTTTTCATGCCAATGCTACCATCAGGTACAGGAAAAATCTAATTGCTTCTTTGGAATCAGATTCAGGGGAAGTTCTTCAAGCACACAAAGACAAAGAAAATTTAATATGGGAAGCATACAAAGATAGAATGGGGAAATCTGAATTTACTGGGATCACCGTGGGCCTCCACGACTTCATTCAGCCTAGCCCTGAACTTGATCAGCTTGAACAAATCTTTTCATCCCAAGAAATTGACAGTGTTATAAACTCTCTCCCAAATAACAAGTCCCCTGGACCTGATGGGTTCAGTAACGAAGAAGAAAGCTTGGCCAATAGTGAAGGAAGATTTCTATGCTCTCTGTAGGGACTTTCAACAAGGACAAATCTGTTTGAGAAGTATCAACTCTTCATATATTACTTTGGTTCCTAAGGTAGATGGTGCCAAAACAGTTTCAGAGTTCAGGCCTATCTCCCTTCTGAACCCCTCTTTGAAACTCATCACAAAGTTGCTAGCCATCAGATTGCAAGGGGTCATCACAAATTTAATCCACATTAATCAGTATGGCTTCATCAAATCTAGGACAATACAGGACTGTTTGGCTTGGGCTTTTGAGTACCTACACTTGTGCCACCACTCAAAAAAGGAGATTGTAATCTTGAAGCTAGATTTCGAAAAGGCTTTTGATAAAATTGAACACCAAGCCATATTGTCAATATTGGAAGCAAAGGGATTTGGACAGAAATGGTTGGGATGGATAAAGGAAATTCTCTCTTCTGCTACCTCTGCAGTGCTACTTAATGGGGTTCCAGGGAAAACATTCCACTGCAGGAGGGGTGTTAGGCAAGGGGACCCTCTATCCCCTCTACTCTTTGTCCTAGCTGCAGATTTGCTTCAGTCTTTGGTGAATAAAGCAAAGGATTCAGGATTGTTGAAGCTACCAATCCCTCTAAACAATAGCCAATATTTTCCCATAATTCAGTATGCCGATGATACTCTTATCATTCTAGAGGGCGATCCAAGACAACTTCACTTTCTCAAGTCTTTGCTCAATCAATTCTCTGAGTCAACTGGGCTAAAAGTGAACTTTAGCAAGTCCCTTATGTTGCCAATCAATGTCAACGAGGGTAGGTTTGATTTGCTATCTAGGACTTTTGGGTGTGCTAAAGGAACCCTTCCTTTTACTTATTTGGGGCTGCCTCTGGGATTGACTAAACCTAGAGTGGAGGACTTTACACCTTTGGTAAACAAATGTGAAAGGAGACTGGCTAGTGTCTCCACCTTCCTCTCCCAGGCAGGGAGGCTGGAGTTGACAAATGCTGTGTTCTCTTCATTGCCAACCTTTTACATGTGCACTTTCTCCTTACCTGCCACTGTGATCAAGCAAATCGACAAATTTAGAAAGCATTGCTTATGGAGGGGTTCTGATATTAATGCAAGGAAACAACCAAAGGCTGCCTGGGAATTAGTGTGCCAACCAAAGGAGGAGGGGGGACTGGGGGTACTTGACCTGGAAAAACAAAATGAGGCACTGCTATTGAAGAACCTACACAAATTCCTCAACAAGTGTGACATCCCTTGGGTGTCTCTGGTATGGGACAAGCTGTACCCAAATGGCAAGCTCCCTAATCATACCATGAAGGGGTCCTTCTGGTGGAGGGAGAATTTAAGGTTGCTGACAACTTTTAAAAGTTTTGCCAAGGTAACTGTCAAGAATGGGGACAACTGCCTTCTATGGACAGATGTTTGGAAAGATGACTTGCTCTCCAACCACTTTCCTGAACTGTATTCTTTTGCCAAAAACAAAGCCCTATCAGTAGGCAAGGCTATCTCTCAACAACAGCACCTGCACCAACTATTTCACTTACCCATGTCAGCGATTGCTTTTGATCAACTACATGACTTGAACCTGATCTTGTCAGCTGTTGAGGTGGAGGAAACCAGTGATGTTTGGCACATTGGATCTACCTCAAGCACCTATTCTTCCTCAGTGGTTTATAGAATCTTGGTAGGTGAACAACACGTACACCCTATGCATAACTGGATCTGGGATTCCTTCTGTCAGCCTAAACATAAAGTATTTTTCTGGTTGCTCATTAAGGACCGGTTAAGTACAAGAAACATCTTGAGAAGAAGACACATGGTTTTAGATTCTTATAACTGTATGTTATGTCAGCAGTCAGTTGAAGAGACATTGATTCACTTGTTCTTTGGATGCCCCTTTGCAAGGGACTGCTGGAGCCTATTGAACTTGACAGTGCAAGCGCAGGGGAGCCTAGCAGACATCTTGGAAAGTTTTAAATTACAGATGATCTCTCCTTTCTTCATGAACTCAATAATCCTTATGGGATGGACAATTTGGACTGCTAGGAATGATCTCATCTTCAAAGGGCTGCAACCAAGTTTTCAGTCTAGTTTGAATACTTTCCAAAAAGAAATTCGTCTGCTCATTTTCAGGGCAAAGCAAAGCTCTCTTCACTCCTTTGAATCATGGTGCCTGAGTCTGTTGTAATTGCAGTTCTCTTCCTTATTTTCTTTATTTCTTTCTTTGTTTCTTGAACCCTGTTGTAACTTGCAGACCTACGGACCTGTTCTTTTACTTTTATTAAAAATCTCTGTAGAAGCTACGGCTCCTCCAGTTTCCTCAAAAAAAAATGGAGTAACATAGTGAAACAGAAGGAGTAGCTATGAGGCTATAGATGTTGTTCCAGAGAGTAAAAATGAAGAGTTATCTCACCGGTTATAGCATTGTCATCCTGCCATCCAAGGGTGCCCGCACTTGGACAACGAAGGTCAAGCTCGATGATATGACCAGTCTTGTTGCTGCAGGTGATTCCTCTCCACAGGCAGCAATCTTCACCATGCCATGAGGCAAGGCGATTGGTGGGGTCACGTGTGATGCCCTTCTTGAAGGAGAGTAAGGCAGCTCTTTCGGTGTGGATGCAGCCGCTGCTGATCCCATTGATGAGCTGAAGTTCTAGCGCTAGTGTACAAGCAGTCACGAACGTAGAGATGCTTATGGTGAGGAGGAGCAAGGGATTTGTTACCGGATTCATGGCAGGGGGACAACTAAAAGGTTTTGCTGCTGCTGAACCACAAGAATGAACTGAACATACATGCGGGATATTATTTTTAAAGTATACCTACTAGAGCTAGCAACTATGAATGATTGAGTCGCGGGTCAAAGTTTCTGTCGTTGAAGACTATTCCCAAATGTGGTTTCACATTGAAAGATTGTTTCCTGCATGCAGTACGACAGCGGCAGTGAGGAAACAATCAGTGATTGTTGAAACATGCACATGTTTTGACTTCAAATGGACTAGGCTTCTTCCCAAAACTCTTAACGTCTGGGAGTTTAATCAGAGTTTCATTTGCATTTAATAAGCTACCACCACTCTTGATGATGAACGTTTTTAAGAAAAGAGAGAAGAAATAAGTTTCATGGGGCACCCTCTTTGAGTTATGAAATTAAATGTTTATTAAATCATAGGATGAAACTCTCCATTGAGAGTGGGTATTTCATTCGTGTTTTATTTCATTCTATGTAACATGACGGCTTGCAAACAACGCCATGAAACTCCCGACTGAAATTGGCCTAATCGTCCGAACTATCGGATGTCATGCATGATCTCAAGCAGGACCATTCCAGTATCGTTGTCGATTATTGGATATCCCATCCTCCAAGCCAGACTACAAGGCCATCTTTGTTTGAGCTAAACTTGGTTAACCAAAGATTCCGCTATGTATAGCTAAAAAGGGCCTCACTTTCGCTGACATGGTCTATAATTTATAGACCATCGTTGTTCCTGACTGCGAAGGCCAACGTATTTTTTTAATCTGGTCAACGGAAATTTGGATGCTTTGAATTGACGTATTAGTATTTGTCTACAGTCAACGGTCGATTATGGCGGGGCTGCCGTGGGCAGGCATGCATCCAAACGTATGCAAAGATCCAAAACATCGCCGTCTGGCTGGAGGGCGAATCACAGCCACATTAGCCTCTTTCAAGTCAAAAGAGCAAAGAGTTGTCAGAGAAGCATCCAGCTCGTTACCATCAGCACGATGTATGACTATATTTTACGATTTCAGTAATAAGGCATCATATCTCATTCTAATAAATAAATATATATCATTCCTCAGTTTTTAGAGCGCCCACAATGCAAGGTTGATTATACAAATTAACATGTTAACTGCGCACAGCATAATTCTGTAGAACTCTAAAATCTATTATATTAAACGGTGTTAAATGGAGCTCCTTGTTCGCCAAGATGATCTAAAAATTACGAAATTAATTAAAAAATGAATTGATAAACACGTTAGATTCAATGATGATGGAACAGTATAGGTCAATGATCATCCTAACTGTCCATTGTGACAACTACATCTCCAGCCAAAATACATGATGGACTGGTTTAGCGTGAACAAGCACAAAAACAAATATGAGTAGCATGCCACAGTATCTGTTACGCACCGATAGGAAGACAGATACTGCCACGTTCGTCGTTTGAGCTTTGTAGGTAACGCAGGAAACATCCTCAACCAGTGGCAGTGCTCAAATGCGCTGAATTATTAGGGCGTGTGCAATTCACTACATCACAACACCGCATCACCGTTAGACATCTGAAGCTAAAAAAAGTGTTAGATCTTATTGAGCAATAAACTTTGGTACAGCACACTATTAAAGAGTTGTTTTTTAGAGATACTCTGATTAAGTTTGTAAAGAAAGTGTTTCGACCATCTCTGCTCAAACGTCTGATTTCTCTGTGCACGTATGCATCCACTAGACGATAGGTAATCTGGCCCACCTTAAAAAACATGTTCTAGAAATTAAAATTTGGCAGAAGAAAATAGGAATTTCTTTTAATTCTGGAAGAGGCAAACAAGTGACACATTTTTTACGTGAAATATCCACGTCTGCTATTCATAGGAGTCATACTCGAGACATTGTATCTGGCACGAAACTCTCTACTTTTGATTTGAGGCCTCCACCCTCTCATTTCTGAGGGTCTGCTTTTTTTTTATATGCTCTAGCAGGAGCTCTCAAATCTTTTTGATAGGTACTGACACACGGGACCCACTCGTCATTCTCAGTTCTTTCAATCCTTATCCTCATCGAAATCTAGAGCGGATATCTGCTCCTGTCGGGAGGAGTCCACGTCGGGAGGTGGAGTCCGTTCCTGCATGCCTCACCAAGGAGTAGTACAGGAAGCGCTGGAACGGAGACCGCTGCATCCACTCCCACCTCGACGAGTCCACACTGAGATGGAGTCTGCTCCCGCCAAGACATGTCCGCGTCCATCGTCGAACCACACAGGTGGCTAGTGGTGAAGCCAGGCAAGGGACACAGATGTCGAGCGGTGGGCGGTGGATGTCCGCGTGGGTTGGAACCTGGTGGTACGCGTGGGCTTGCGGAAAAGGGTCCCGGGGGGCGAGAGGTAGAGAAGCAAAAAACAGACGAAAATTGTCTTTGGGGGCTTGGCCTAGAGTCCAAGAATGACGACGAGGAGGGATTTGGGTGCCTACCCCAATTTGAGGGTTGTAGTAGAGGCCCTGCCACAGTCATGTTTTTGGCCTGATTACCCATATTTAGCTACGAGGACTCAATTAGGGGCCTGCCGTCTCTACACATTGTTTTTGACCTCCTTTACATAATTACAATTCACCTTATGTCCACTCGAACCAACACAGCTAGCGTTGACAGCTAAGGTCTGCTTGGATTTAGCGCTTGCAAAAGCTGCTTGTCGACTAGCCAACCATCTTTGCCCTTGGGGTTTAAAACCATATGACTATGAGCGATGCGAGCATGGAGCATTATTGCTAGAGTACGGTACAATCAAGTTCGATGTTTGGATGCTTGCTGGTTGCAGTAGAGTCGAAGAAGCACATTTTCTTCTTGAATAACTTTAGAACCCACAACTCAATCAATTTATTAGGCTATCAGTTGACTCGGATGTACCATTCAAATGGATTTACACCCTTTCACAAACAAATGGAGTAAAGAAAACGGGTGCAAGCCAAGTTTATTGAGTTACATATTTACACGACTGGTGAATGAAATTAGCACCGTTGATATAACAGTCCCTCTCATCCAAAGAAAATTCTATTATTTCAGTTTCCTCTAATATCTTACTCCTAGTCCCCTTATTTTCTGGTACCACAGTTGGGTGATACATATTGCCCTGGCATAGCTCCAGACCTAACCAATAGAAAATATGGAAGAAATCAAACAAAAAGTATCTTCTTTGGAGTTCATTTTTGTCAGATAGGGTACTCTATGATTTAGTTTGTAGTATTAGTGGGAACACATATTTATATATGGTTCGGCTTCGTATTCTAGGTACTTCATTTGTTTGGCGGGGCTTACAGCTGGAAAAGTCATGAAGATCAAGCTACCTTTTATGTGTCGCATGTAATTCTATATGATAGCAAGGTGTGCCTGCATCCTCTGTTTCCTGCCAGCTCCATTGGATTGAGAACATGATGATCCTAACTGTCCATTGCGACAACTACATCTCCAGCCAAAACACATGATGGACTGGTTTGGCGTGAACAAGCAGAAAAACAAACATGAGTAACATGCCACTATATCTGTTCAACACCGATAGAAAGATAGATACTGCCAGGTTCATCGTTAGAGCTTTGTTGGTAATGCAGGAAACATCCGCAACCGGTGGTACTGCTCTAAGGCACTGAATCATGGGCGTGTGCAATTAGATTATTAGAGGGAATTGATAGTATCATTGAGTTGTTTTTTAAGAGAAAGTCAAATTCTGTTTGTAGAGGCTGTGTTTCAAACAGCTCTACTTGATTGTCTGATTTGTGGATACGGGTATGCATCCACCCAACGACTGATAATGTGCCCCCCTCTTAAAAAACATGTTCCCAAAAATTAAAATCAGCATTAGAATTAGCAATTTCGTTTAATTCTATAAGAAATAATTAAGTGATCTTTTTTTATGTGAATCTGTGTGTGTCACTTATACATATGAAAATAAAACAAGGAATGCTATCGTTTTGTATTGACTTCTATGAATCTTTTATTCAATATTCCGGTCCCAAAACAATTTCAAAGGAAAATGTTTCAAAAAAAGTTTTGGATCTCATTGAGCACGAAACTTTTGTATAGCACATCTCTCCATCTGTGGTCGTTTGGAAAAGAATAAAAAATTTAAATATCAAAATATGATAATTTAAAACTTAGTTTTGGAACATAAAATTTAAAATGGAAAAGTCAACAACTGCTGGTCAAATTACAAACTAGGGCGGAAAACCTTTTTCCAGCCATATATAGAAATGCATCTACTAATAGACGCGGTCTATAGCACCCCCATAGGAATTGCAATTCTAGAGGCGTGGCTTGTGACTTGCGACGCATGGTAGAAAGGGTTGGGTTAGTGGGCTTCTCCTCGTGTCAGTTTTTTTTCTATTTTGACAACCAATTTGTAAAATTCTCTACGATTTGTAGAGGTAGCAATCTTTTGCCCAGCCTCTACGATTAGGGGCCCGTTTGGCACGGCTTTGGCTCGTGAAAAAACAGCTTTAGCTCTGGCTCATATGGAAAAATAACTTTTTCTGGCTCTAGCTTATTTTGTATGAAAACGTTTGGCAAAACGGCTTCTCCTAGCTCTTTAGAAGATAAAGAAGACGTGAAATGTCCAAAATACCCTTATATTTTTTCACTCTTTTCTTTTTCTTTTTTCTCTTTATTTTTCTTTTCTTTTTCTTTCTTTTTTTCTTGCTCTTTCCTTCTCCCATTCTTTTCTTTTCCCCTCCTCTCTCTCCTTATCCGATCGGCCTCCCTCTCTCCTTATCCGATCCGATCGGTTCTCTCTCCCCTTCCTCTCTCTCTCCGTCCCTCCCGGCCGGTGCCGCCCCCTCCCCTCCTCCCGCCAGCGGCCTCCCCCTCCCCTCCCCTCCCCTCCCCTGGCAGCGGGCGTGGCGGCGGTGGCGGTGGTGGCGGTGCTGGTGGTGCTGGTGGTGGCGTGGTGGCCGTGGTGGAGGAGACCTTCCCCCGTGCCTCCAAGGCCGCCGCCCTCACCTCTCCCGCACTCGCTGGTGCCTCGTCACCCTCTACCCCGAGCTAGCTCCGCCCCACGCCAGGTCGCCGCGTTCCGCCCTGCACCGGCGGCGCCGAGGCCCAAGCTGCCCCGCCGCACCCCCGCGTTGCTGCGCACCGCTGCCCAGTGGCAAAATGTTTGTAATTTTGGTGAAAGGATAAGGGCACATGCGTCTTTTTGCATTTGTGGAGATGGATGAGCCAGGGAAATCCATTTTTTTGGCTTCTCCCACGCAGTAGAAAACCTGGTGCAGCTTCTAGCGGCTTTTGCGCGCGAGCCGTTTTGCACGGGGGCGTTTGGTATGGCTTCTTGAGAAGCCGGTGCAAAAGCCGCTCATGAAGCCCTGCCAAAGGGGGGCTAGATCTCTAGTGGTGGTTGGGTTTTGGCCTGCCTCTAGAAATTGATTTCTATTGCTGGCTGATGCCCACCCGTTTAGAAATCGTTGATTTCTAGAGATAGTCAAACAGAAGTGGGTGGAACATCCGCCTCTACCATATTTGATTGCCTCTACAAATGTTTCATGGTGTAGTGTTGGTGTCTGCCATGTGGCTGGCCCAAAAAATTGTCGACTCTTAATATTTGCACATAGGGTTCTAATTTGATCACCACTATCACCAGTCAAATATTTGCAGTCAAACCACTAGATTTTATAAAATGACCCTAGTTTGCATGGCGACTGTTGATAATGAACACGGTGTAGAAAGACTCGTCTTCAAAATTTGGCAGTTATTACCCTGCTTTCGCCGACCAGCTGAAGACCCTAGAATTGTCACAAGAAGTTGTGCATTTCAGTTCTTGAATTCTTAATTCCTTGTAAAGACATGGATGCTTTATCACCTCACCTCATGTCCACTCAAACCAACCCAAGGTATGCGTTGACAGCTTAGGTATGCGTGGATTGAGCCCTTGCTGACAAATTGTTCACTAGACAGCCATCCTTGCCCAAGGCATTTCAAATCGTATGACTATGGTCCCTGCGAGTTCTAGGTGCATGCTAGAGTATGGTACAAGCAAGCGTGATGGTGGCAGCTTGTTGGTTCTAGTAGAGCTGAAGAAGCACATTGTCTTTACGGATGGACATGATTGATGAATGAAATTAGCGGAGTTCTGATATAAAAAGCTAGCAAGCTTTACATTTTTATACAATAAAGATGAGAGGTCCGTCTCTAATCTAAACTAAAAAAATAAAAATCATCAATTACGTTCACAATACATTTTAATATTGAAAATCAGCTACATGGAGATGTATTTAATGCACAATGTCATTTTGGAGGTGCTTGTTACACTCTGAATCTAAAAATTTTGTGTGTACAAAATTCTAATCTTATTTACTAGCGTAGCACTCATTAGTTGTCTTCTGATCCAATACTTTGTTCTTTTTACTCTTTGCAATGACGACCAACCATGGTATATCACCTTGACCTTGTTGGGCAAGGGCCAAGACAGGACCACGGTGTTGATTAGAGGCGATAGCTTGTATTTAGTAGGTTTCAATCGCTTAAAAAAGGTTTCAACAACTCCGATGGTGTATGGTATGCTTTTTGGGCCTACAAACATTTAATACCCCACTCTATAGAATTGACCTACCAGGTTGATTATGCAAGCCTACTAGGGTAGGAAGTGGGGGGCAAATGGCGTCTGCCAGAGCTCGTACTTGGACTAGAATTTTACCTAAATTCTGTGAGCGGCCTGTCAAGATTGAAACAAAATAAAGATTTAACAGCTACTAAAGATTGTTCAGATTGAAACAAAAGCAACCAGACACCAAAGGACCAGAGTCTGACAAGATCAAGCAGTGTCTTCATTGACGTCATCAGTCAGAGTCCTTTCCCGGGGAACCGGTTGGGGCTGCTAGGGCAGGGGCGTGGGTGGCTGCTCGTGGCGGCGGCGGTGCGACGTGGGGAGGAGGAGGAGAGGGCGGTGGCGCTGATGACGGAGAGGAGGAGAAGACCGAGGCTGAGAGAACGGGAAGAGGATAAGAGTCGAGGCTCTGTTCCTGCTTAGGATGGCCCCTATTTTTGTAGCCCGGACTTGTATCTCAAGTAATCTAAAGAGAGAAAGTCCTTATAGATTTGGACTTCTCTGTCTAACAAAAATCAATCCTATTCAATTTTATTTCCTAAACCGATTCTATTTCTATTTTTCCTACTTCTTTCCTATTTTTCCATCTATTCCAGATTCTCCCGGATTTGAGGGCGCGATGGCGGTGGGCGCGTGACAGTATCCCATCGCTACAGTACTGTTCATGCTAGTTCTGCTTTGGGCCCAGCCAGGTGCCTTGGCCCATGCCTTGTTTGAATGCGGGGGGCCATCTTTAGACGTGTGACATCATCATATTTGTAGAACAAAGATTCTCAGAAGTGATCTCCTGGGGATGAACTCCACAGAAGTTAGTAGCCACATGTTCCATGAACTGAAGAGGCAGCATGTCATCATTCTGCTTAGTGGTCGTCTTGGCTTTCTGAAGCTGTTCCAGCAATAACAGAGCTGCAGCTTGACCAACTATCCTTGGCTTGGCTTTGTCATCAAGTTCCATAAGCTGAAAGCGTTCTGGTTTGTGCAATCTGGCACTCCGTTTGACTTGGTCTTCAACCAAAGGTGTATGCCTTTTCCTAGATTTTGTCTTCTTCTGAGCAGGAAGCGTAAAAGGCACCTCTTGGGCACTTGATGCTCGTACAGACAAAGATTGCTGCTGCTCAGCCGTTGGGGGTACATTCTCTATTAGTGTCTGATCTATTTGCTGCGTATCTTGAGATATCAACAGAGGAGCTGCAGGAATAACAAGACACTGAGTAACCTGCTGCTCTTTAGCCAGTGTGGGAACATTCTCTGTCCGCACTTGGTGTGTATCCTGAGCAACAAGCATTGGAGCAGCAGGAGAAATAGGACTCTGTGAAGCGAGTAGGAATCAGCACAAGATGCTTCCCAGTTATTACCCCAGAGAGTGAGGATCAGCAACATATGTGGGTCTGTCTTCAACTAGACATAGCAGGAAGCCAGGAAGCAGTTGTATATCATTGAAGACCGGCCTCTGAATGTAAAGCTGATGATGGGCTTGCTGTGCCATTGCTGTAATTTCATTGAGTAGCATTTGAATTGATGGGCTGGGCCCAATTCCTTTATGCAGCCCAAGTAGCTTGGCCATCCTTCTGACTGAATAATCACTTTCAGGATCAAGATTAGCATTGAGCAGGGGCCTGACTTCAGATATGTCTGTCAGAGGAAGCTCCAGGGTGATTGGTTGGCCTTGTGCACGAAAAAAGTTCCTTGTTTCTGCGCTAACAGATCCTGAGAATTGTGGCTCATCTGGGTGTGATGTATAATTGCCTGTTCTACTATGTTGTTTTGTAAATTCTGGACCTGTTAGAGTTTAGCTGCTGGTACTGGGATTCCTTCTTGTTGCGGCCATGCATCCCAGCCAGCGTTGAGATTAGCAGCTGCTGCAGCATCAGGGATGGGGTTTGGCATTTCCTAGCCCTCATCTATATTGGCCTACTGAATATCATTGAGATCTTACAGATTATCAAAAGCACCTTGAGGTTGATGTTGCTGTCGACCTTGGCCTAGCAGAGGGTGGGGGTTCCCATCATTTGGGATTGGATGTTCATCAGCTGGTTGACCATCGTTGAACTGGGAATTGAAAACAAATACTGTACACTCCAGGAGTGGCCAGCATCACCAATCAAAGCTCCCTGGCAAACAATGATACTACGAGGGATCCTACCCATGTGAAGGACTGAGCAACGAACTAAGAACCGAGATTTGAACTGATGATTGCTGGTCCAAGTTAGAACTGAGCCGAAACTACTGACCGCCTGCGTAATATACTCTCTGGATTGAAAATCAAGAGGGAAGTCCAAAAACATGACCCAGCAAGTTCTCTGAAAGGGGCAGGCTCTATGATTAATGCTTCCATCATGCTCCTCTACCACAATCTCAACAATGTTTAACAGCAAGTGTGGGTTCAAATTAATCATAGATTGCCTAACCAAGGCTGAGCGAAACTACACTAGATAAAGCCCTAGTGGTGACAGGCAAGCAGATAGGTTCGAGGTGTGACGCCATGGTCATGGAGTTGGCACATACATAAAAATCCTCTACTTCTAAAAAATCTCTTCTTTCAGCTTCCTCTAATATATCGCTCCTAGTACCTTATTTTCTGACACCACGGTTGGCAGATACATATTGCCGTAGTATAATTCGAAACCTAATCACTAGAAAAAATGGAAGGAATCAAACAGAAAATGTGTCTTGTTCAGAGTTCAATTTTGTCAGATAGGGTACTCTATGCTTTGGGAACATATATAGTCTGGCCTTGTATTCTAGTTACATCATTTGTTTCGCGTGTCTTATAGTTGCAAAGTCATGAGTATCAAGCTACTTTTTATGAGTCGCTTCTAATTCTATAAGCTAGCAAGGTGTTGTGCCTGCATCCTCTGCTTCCTGCTAGCTCCATTCGGTTGAATACATGATGATCCTAATTGCCCATCATTACAACTACATCTCCAGCTAAAATACATGATGGGTTGGATTAGCGTGAACAAGCAGCAAAACAAACATGAGTAGCATCCCCACTATATCTGTTCAACACCGATACGAAGATAGATACTGCGGCCAGGTTCGTCGTTAGAGCTTTGTAGGTAATGCAGGATACATCCGCAACCGGTGGTATTGCTCAAAGGCACTGAATCATTGTGGCGTGTGCAATTAGGTCATTAATTAGATGGAAACGAAAGTATATTATTGAGTAGTTTTTCAAACAGCTCTACTGGAATGTCTGATTTGTGCATATGGGTATGCAACCACTACACAATTGATATACTGTGGCTCCCTCTAAAAGAACATGTTCCCAAAAAATTGAAACCAGCATTAAATTAGCAATTTCTTTTAATTCTGGAAGAAATAAATAAGTGATGCGTTTTTTTATTTGAAATCTGCATGTGTAGTTCTAACACTATACTACATGGTCACTTATATATATATATGCCAAAA
Source organism: Miscanthus lutarioriparius (assembly GCA_904845875.1). Taxonomy (NCBI): domain Eukaryota; kingdom Viridiplantae; phylum Streptophyta; class Magnoliopsida; order Poales; family Poaceae; genus Miscanthus; species Miscanthus lutarioriparius. Next base: position 33,726,879 of record CAJGYO010000010.1, read on the forward strand.
CATGGAATGCTATCCAATTGTATTGACTTCTATGAATCTTTTTTTCATTATTTTGTTCAAAAAATAATTTCAAATGAAAATGTTTAAAGAAAAAGTTTTGGATATCATTGAGCACTATACTTTGGTATTGCGTGTCTCCTCATCTGTGGTCACTTGGAAAAGAATAAAAAATTTAATATCAAAATATGAGAATTTGAAACTTATTTTTGGAACATAAAAATATTAAAATGGAAAAGTCAACAACTGCTGGTCACATGACAAACTAGGGCGGAAAACCATTTTCCAGCCATATATAGAAATGCATCTACTAATAGACGTGGTCTATAACACTCCCAAAGGAATTGCAATTCCAGAGGTGTGGCTTGTGAATTGCGGTGCGTGGCAGCGAGGGTTTGGCTGGTGGTCTTCTCCCCGTGTCAATTTTTTTCTATTTTTACACCCAATTTATAAAATTCTGTATATGATTTGAAGAGGTAGTTATCTTTTTCCCAGCCTCTACAAATGGATCACTAGTGCTGTTGGGTTTTGGCCTGCCTATAGAAATTTATTTCTAAAGGTGGCTGATACCCACCCATTTAGAAATCGTTGATTTCTAGAGATAGTCAAATATAGGTGGGTGGAACATCTGCCTCTGCCACTTTTGATCGCGTCTACAAATGTTTCATGGTGTAGTGTTGGTGTCTGCCATGTGGCTGGCCCAATAATTTGTCGATCGACACTGAATATTTGCACATAGGATTCTAATTTGATCACCAATATCACCATTCAAATACTTGCAGTCAACCCACTGGATTTTATAAAATGCCCTGAATATACAAATTTGGTATTATGAGATTTCATAGAAAGGGTCAATAACGTGGCGTAAATCATGACCAAACCTCAACTAGACATCATGATGAGGAAACAATACATCTAACTTTGCAAATCTATATCTTGGCTATCCCCATTGTAGGGCAATAAAAAACAGTCGGGGAAAGGTCAATCTACACCAACATGCAGTTATACTTGATCCTCTCCTCCTCAATCCATTTTACTTGATCTTTTCCCATGGCTATCACTGATTTTGAGGAGTTGTTAGAGACTGGGAGGGAACAGGCAAGATGGGGAGAGAGACGTGCCAGGAAAAGGAGCTCGAGCAGGAGAAGGAACTGTGGCAGATGGGGAAGAGATGTTGGATCTATGGTTTTGGGGCAATTTGGGCCTCGAGAGTGGCAGGCTGGTCGGGCCTTGGCCACTTCTAAACACGTCTTGTCATTTTTTTGATGTTTTACAGGGATGGAGGCAAAGGTACGTGTGGCAAAGCAGGGGAGAAGGCTGAGTGGCGGCGACTATGGTGTAAGGAGTGTGGGAGAAGGCATGAAGGCGCAGATGTGTGTGGCGGCAATGGCAGATGTGATGTCTTGATGACTGTGGGAGAGAGAACCACCTAGCTGTGTTTTTACATATGAAATATTTTCTTTGCCAGTTCCATTATGAGTTGGCGGTGATATATTATCACCAACAATTTTAATAGAACCAGCGGCTAAAATACCATTGGAGGAACCCTGTTGTAGTGGCTTTAGAAAATTGTTCCCAAAAAATGTCTTCCTAGAATAGATCAGAGAACTCGTAACCAATATATCGGTCACTAAGTAATCACAAATAAAAATTTTATCATCTACATTGCTGTAGATCTTATCGAGTTCTATTCTTTTAGTATAAAACATGTCTTGATCCGACTTCATATGAAAAAAGTTATGATTTTAATATACGAGTCCTATGTATATGATTTTTATGATTGTCATCTTAAGACCACCATCGTCGATAGAATACAAGGCTACTCGGAGTGATACTTTCTTAAGCAACCATATGTAGAAATTAATGTGGCAATCCTATGCCCTGCACCTTGCTTAAAGGGCAGGCTGAACCACTTTTAGCCTCGACAAAGAAGTCGTAGGAGATTTAGTAAAAGTGATTTGTAGTAAAGTGGACATTTATTAAAAATGATTTGTAGTGAAGTGATTTGTAGTCAGAACAAATAGACGCAAGCATGACATCATTATCAAAACTATAAGACTATATTGTATTAATCATCTTCTTGCCTCCAAGAGGGAGCCTTCCTCGGCTCTTGTCACACACGCCAGCTAATATTGGCTTGGCGAGGTTGCGGTGGACTGGGGACTGACTATTGTACTCCAGCAGCAGCACTCCTGAGGATCGCGATCAGTCATACAGATGCCTACGACATGTGGAAGCTGTAAGCTTTGACATTTATAGTGGCATTTATCATGGTCACAACGTGGAAATTCTGGGGTACATTTCGTCTTCGCATCTACACATCAGTTTATTCATCAGTAAAAGATTAAATATTGCAAACTCAAGCTTAAACTATACACACATACCAGCATCATTGGCGCAGGACAGGACCACCAAAGTGAGGAAAATGGCCGCAGATACCAGTTGGAAAGTGTAGCATCCGATTTTAAGAATAAAACCAGATACACATCATATGTGATCCCAGAAAGTCAAATCTCACATATAACTATAAATAAGGGTAATATCAATAGACGAATGCTCAATATATAACGTACTTAGCATGAAAGGTATAACCTTAGACAGCAAACAGCGGAAAGACAACTCCGATCTTCGGGTGAAGACTCTAATTCCACAGGAACAACTGACTGGTTGATCACAAGCCTAACTCCTTCAAACTCTAGCAATCTGGTACCCATATAGGATTTTTATCCAAATAATTGAAAAAAATAAAGCAAGCGTAAGTACATGTCGTACTCAACAAATATAACATGGGTTCATGAGGCTCAAAAGGCTGACACTGGTTTAATTGCGATTAGCTTTTAATGAGTCATCTTTTAGCAATTGGGTGGCAACAAGTTTATTCACAAGCCCATGTAAACACATGATCAGGTAAACATAAATAATGAATAGCATAAACAGTAATCATTAGTGAGCATCTTCATCATCAGTATCATCAGTGTTCATCATCTATTACGTAAGGGTTCCAAGGCCGCTCGTGACCGTGAGCACGGCTGATATATCAGTTTTACACTCTGCAGAGGTTGTACACTTTTACTATGAGTCGTGATTTACCCTTTCGCCCGAGGTCGCGAGTCTCTTAACCCACTACCAAGGAAGGTCGACAGGATTCACTATGAAGCCTTTCAAAGGTTCGTCTAACAAGTTAGGACCATTAGATTCAATCGGCAAACAGATATAGGAACCCCCTGTCGAATAGCATAATTCCATCACAGCTATATACATAAGAGTAGAGGCTGTCCTATACCCGATTTGTCAAGCCATTCTTACGCCATAAAGGTAACCACTAACAAGCTAGAAAAAGGTCTTCATACTGACCTAAAGCCAGAGCCATGTAGCCCTCACAGTTGTACTGTAAGTTCCGGATGATCACCTACAGATAAGTTCTTAGGGAGAGGAATCTAGAGCACCATAAAAAAAATCCAATGCTCTAGCCCCCTGATTTCATATTGCTAAAAAATATATTTTAGTGTTTATTGCATATTCCATTAGTCAAATTACAAGATCATGGTCTTTAATTGAGCACTAGCATCATACTACCCAATGCATAATCACCCATGGTGTCAAGGTACAAGATATCAAATATCTAGGATATCTTTATTGGCAACAAGGTAGACACATGCAATATGAATTAAGTGATTAAAGGTGAATAGGTAACAAGGATGGTCCCATGCTATACTTGCCTTGAAACTCTGACCCTTCTTCTAGTCCGAGCCTTCAAAGATCTGCTTCTTGATTCATCACGTATAGCTCACCGACTGGACATGATCATAAAGCACCACACAAGCATCCATGCAATTATACACGAAGCAAATAATAGAACTAAATTAGAATAGTACATCAAACATATGAAATAACAAGTAAAAAGATTTTAAAGATGTTCTACACGTTACTACGAACGCAAAGACGCGAAAAGCACTCCAATCGGAGCTATAACGAAAAAGTTATGAATTAAGCAAGATTCCCTTTAATAAAATAATAGATTGAATCTAACCTCGAATTTCAAAAGTTGAAAATATATTTAATAGTAGTACAAATATGTAGATTACGCAATTACGAATCTAACGCAACTTGAATAGGTCAAATCGGAGTTAAAACGAAGATTTTATGGCCTACCGAAGGTAGTGGCAATTCTGTAAATAGATGGAACTTGATTTTCGAATTTAAAATAAATAAAATCAAATTTTAAATCTGTCCAAGGACTGCGGGTATTATTTCATAAAAAGGTAGGGGGTCTTTAGCAAAACTGCAGGGAAGGTGGGTTCTATATTAAAAATCCAAGGGGGTTTTTAGCAAAAAGGCAAGGCGAAGGGGTGCCGGTTGATCTGGACCAATGGATCTAAAATGGACGGCTAAGATTAGAAGAGGGGAGGGAGAGAGGAGAGCCGGCTGGCTGGAACAGTGCCAGACGTGGCGGAGCTCCATTGATGGCGGCGAGGAGCTCGCTGGCGAGCGCGAAGAGGGCCCTAGAGTCCACGATTCGATGCTAGGAAAACACAGGGAGCAAGAGAAGGCGATGGCGAACTCAACTCTGCAATCTACGGTGGCTAAGGTTGAGTAGAGATGGCTGGCTGCGAGCAATGGCGGCGGCGGAGCGACGGCGACGCGGTGAAGGCCAAAATAGAGCGAGAAAGAGGGAGATAAAGTGCTTTGTGGGTCTGAGAACTCTACGCGAAGCTCAGGGATGCTCTTACCGTGACGGAGGAGCAGCCAAGCAACGCGGCGACGACGGCTTCTTCTCGACGAGATTTGGGCGGCGGGGCTAGGGCACAGGATGGCTTCGCGGCTATGCTAGGGCTCAGGATAGAGGCGGCGGACATGGGGCTCGACTTTTATGAGGCGGGGCGGCGTGGGGTGCACGGCACGACGCGAAGACGTGGCGGTGGCAGACTTCCTCGGCGGTGGCTGCAGAGTCCGGCGTGGACGGGAGAAAGGAGACGGCGCTGACCGAGCAGGCCCACCTGTCGGTGACTCAAGGCGCGGGAGAGAGGGAAATAGGCGCGGCGCGGGCAGTTGGGCCGTTGCGCGCGGCTTGGGCCGTTCTATTGAGGAGGAGGAGCTGGGCCGTGTGGGGAAGAGCTGAGGGGGAGGAGAGAGGCCGGGCTGGTTTGGGCCCGAGGAAAATAAAAATAGTCCGACGGCCCAAGGGAGCAGGCCGGCTGAGCTAAAAGAGAGAGGATGGAGATAGAGAGAGCAGTTTTTCCATTTTCTTTTTGTTTTCTAAATTCTATTTTCAAATCCATTTTCAAACCATTTCAAAAGCATTTGAAATTATTTTGAATTTTGGACAAAACCACTCATCACAAAAATAAGTATGCATCAGCATGAATACATAAAAATGGTACTAAATTCCTATGATAAATTTTAATTTAATGTAAATTATTATTTTTCCTATGTTTTTATGAGCACTAAATTCCAAAATTAACTCAATTTACATCTATTTTGAAGGTAGCAAATTTTAGGGTGTTACAGAAAGCCTTCGTCATATCAACACTGCTAGCTCTCAGTCGTACAAACAAACGAAGATTACTCTTGTCTCCATCTTCTATTTTAGGCTTTGGGTTCTCATAGACAAGACCATTTGTTAGTTCTTCTATAAAGACAAGGTATCACTCATATCTCTTCATCGTTAATGCCTTGATAGCCTCATTTGCATATCTCTATCTATATCTATATCTATATCTATATCTATATCTATATCTCTTATAATCCTAAACCTCAATAAAGTTCTATCTTGACATGCAAGCTATCCACCTCATTAGTCCACTATCGCATGCAATTACAACCCACATCTGCAATTATAAAATATACACATCATCCACTAATAATAGTTGTCCATGTCGACATGCCACATCATCCACCAACATTGGTTTATAATAGTTTATCTCTTCATATAAGTAATTATTTATAGTCTAATTTCATTCCAAAGTCCACTATCACATCCAATTCACATCGACAACTATAATATACACAACAGCGAGACACATCATCCAGTAACATAGACTTAGTTGTCGATGTCGGCATGCCACATCATCCACAAATATTGGTTTATAAAAGTTTATCCCTACATATAAGTAATTATATGTAGTCAATTTCATTCCCAATCATCAACAATTCCCATGGAAACTCGCGGTGTATGCTGCTAGCTAGTATTTTATAATCATTAACCCCACCAGCCTTCTATCTCAACAAGCTCGCCATTCACATCATATCCCAGTAACCATCCACATCATCTCCTACTAAATGCCATGTCATTCCTGCTCCCCAATAACTTTAAACCACGTAATGCAAGCTATCAACGTCACCAGAACCATGCGTAATTACTACTTACTACTTTTGTTCTATCTCAACATGCAAATCATCCACATCATCTTCCACTAACGTTCAACCTCTTAAAGCGATCTAACCACGTCATATCCACTAAGTGCAATTGCTACTTTTAATGTAGAGAAAATACAATGCGGTGCGAGGTTGAGAGGTGGGAGAGGTCGAGTCGGGCCTCGTACGACTCAGGGGCGAGAGGTCGAGGCGGGCTGTGTTTGGCTGGGCTGTGGCCAGCTGGGCCATCCTGCGCGACTCTTAAGGCCGAGGTTTGGGGTATCCTGTTTACATAACCCCGACAATAGGTTAGAAAATAAAAAACACAAAAGTACTAGGAAGTACTAATGGTACTTTTCCAACGATTGTAAAAGATCTCATATGACAAAACATGGAATGCTATCCTTTTTACTGACTTCTATGAATCTTTTATTAAATATTTTTTGTCCCAAAACAATTTGAAATGAAAATGTTTGAAGAAAAAGTTTTGGATCTCACTGTGCACTAAACATTGGTGGCATGGAAAAGACTAAAAAGTTTAAGATATCAAAATAGGAGAATTTAAAACTTATTTTTGGAACATAAAAAATTTAAAATGGAAAAGTCAAGAACTGCTGGTCAAATTACAAACTAGGGCGGAAAACCTTTTTCCAGCCATATATAGAAATACATCTATTAATACGTGGTCTATAACACCCCATAGGAATTGCAATTCTAGATGCGTGGCTTGTGACTTCGATGCGTGGCCGCGAGGGTTTGACTGGTGGGCTTCTCGCCATGTCAAGTTTTTTCTATTTTTATTTACACCTAATTTGTAAATTTCTGTATACAATTTTTAGAGGTAGCTATCTTTTTCCCAGCCTCTACAAATCGATCTCTAGTGGTAGCTGATATCCACCCATTTAGAAATCATTGATTTCTAGATCGGGCTGGCCCTGAGGGGGGCGATGGGGGCGGCCGTCCTAGGCCCCTGACCGAGATGGTCCCCAAAATATGTTGTACCGTACACGCACCTTGATCACAATAACTGTGATCGATGTGCACGTGTCCTAGTCTCTCCATTTTAAATTCTCGTTCTGCCCACGCCAAGACAGAGTAGAAGGTGGACCAGTGTTTTTTTTATCTCTCGACCAAAATTACATTTGGGAACATCCGCCTCTACAATTTTTTATCGCCTCTACAAATGTTTCATGGTGTAGTGTTAGTGTCTATCATGTGGCTGGCCCAAAAATTTGTCGATCCACACTGAACATTTGCTCATAGGATTCTAATTTGATCACCACTATCACCATTTAAATATTTGCAGTCAAACCACTGGATTTTATAAAATGCCCCTGAATATACAAATTTGGTATTATGAGATTTCATAGAAAGGGTCAATAACGTGGTCTAAATCATGAGCAAACCTCAACTAAACATCATGATGAGGAAACAATAAATCTAACTTTGCAAATCTATATCTTGGCTATCGCCATTATAGGCAATAAAAAACAGTTGGGGAAAGGACAATCTACACCAGATGCAGTTCTACTTGATCCTCTCCTCCTCCTCAATCCATTTTCCTTGATCTTTTCCCATGGCTATCACTGATTTGGAGGAGTTGTTTGAGACGGAGAGGGAACAGGCAACATGGAGAGAGATGTGCTAGGAAAAGGAGCTCGAGCAGGAGAAGGAACTGTGGAAGATGGGGAAGGGATGCTTGATCTATTTTTTTGGGGCAATTTGGGCCTGGGGAGTGGTGGGCTGGTTGGGCCTTGGGCACTTCTAAACACTTTTTGTCATTTTTTATGTTTATTACAGGGATGGAGGCAAAGGTACGTGTGTCAAAGGAGGGGAGGAGGGAGAGTGGCGGTGACTAACGGGTCTGGGAGAAGGCATGAAGGCACATATGTGTTTGGTGGCAATGACAGAGGTGATGTCTAGATGACTGTGGGAGAGAGAACCCCCTAGCTGTGTTTTTAGATATGAAATATTTTCTCCACCAGTTCCATTACGAATTGGCGGTGATATATTATCACCAACAATTTGAATAGAACCAGCGGTTAAAATACCATTGTCGGAACCCTGTTGTAGTGGCTATAGAAAATTGTTCCCAAAAAATGTCTTCTTAGAATAGATCAGAGAATTTGTAACCAATATATCGGTCTCTAAGTAATCACAAATAAAATTTTTATCATCTACATAGTTTTAGATCTTACCGAGTTCTATTCTTTTAGTACAAAACAGGTCTTCATCCGACTTCATATAAAAAAAATTATGATTTTTATGTACGAGTCCTGTTTATATGGATTTTTACAGTGGTCATCTTAAGACCACCGCCGTCAATAGAATATAAGGCTACTTGGAGTGACACTTTTCTTAGGCAACCATATGTAGAAATTATAGTGGCAGTCCTGTGCCCTGCGCCTTGCTTAAAGGGCAGGCTGAACCACTTTTAACCTCGACAAAGAAGTCGTAGGAGATTTAGTAAAAGTGATTTTATAGTATAGTGGGCCACAAGTTTTTTTTTCAGAACAAATAGACGCAAGCATGATATCATTATCAAAACCATAAGACTATATTTTATTAATCATCATCTCGCATCCAAGAGGGAGCCTTCTTTGGCTTTTATTCACCATGTTCGCTTGATCGTATTAGCCATGCTTATTAGCCATGATACAGTATTTTCTCTCACAACAAAACAGCATCAGCCGGCTTATAAGCCACAGAAATGATCAAGATAACAGGGTGATTAATCATATTGGCAGCAGCACTCCTGAGGATTGCGATTAGTCACACAGATGGATACGACTTTTGGAAGCTGTAAGTTTTGGCATTTACGGTGGCATTCAGCTAGGTCACAACGTGGAGTTTCTGGGGTACATTTTATCTTCGCATCTGCACATTAGTTTATTAATCAGTAAAAGATTAAAATATTGCAACCTCAAGCTTAAACTATACACACATACCAGCATCAGTGGTGCAAGACAGGATCACCAAAGTGAGGAAAATGGCAGTAGATACCAGTTGCAAAGCCCTCGTCATATCAACACTGCTAGCTCTCAGTCGTACAGACAAATGAAGATTACTCCTGTGTCTGTCTTCTATTTTAGGCTTTGGGTTCTCATGGACAAGCCCGTTTGGTAGTTTGTATATAAAGACAAGGCATCACTCATATATCTTCATCGTTAATGCCTTAATAGCCTCATTTGCATATCTATATCTATATCTATATCTATATCTATATCTATATCTATATCTATATCTATATCTATATCTATATCTATATCTATATCTATATCTATATCTATATCTATATCTATATCTATATCTATATCTATATCTATTATAATCCTAAACCTCAATAAAGTTCTATCTTGACATGCAAGCTATCCACCTCATCTGCAACTATAATATACACAACAGCGAGACACATCATCCAGTAACATAGACATAGTTGTCCATGTCGGCGTGCCACATCATCCACAAATATCGGTTTATAAAAGTTTATCCCTACATATAAGTAATTATATGTAGTCAATTTCATTCCAAATCATCCACAATTCCCACGGCAACTCGCGGTGTATGTTGCTAGCTAGTATTTTATAATCATTAACCCCACTAGCCTTCTATCTCAACAAGCATGCCATTCACATCATCTGCAATGTCTGTTGCAACATGCAGAGTATGGTTCTAGTTTAAGATATACTAGTCCACTTAGCTAGAATAGTAGATCACTGCCAGTCAGAACCTCCTATCACTGCCGAAATTTCTTCCGACAGAGGATAATCAGTAGTGATGGGGCTGCCCTATCACGGCCGGGTTTACGACCCGGCAGTGATAATAGGCACATCATTGCTGAGTCTAATCATTTGTTGCTAGTGATATCCATGAGTATCACTACTGGTTGACGCATGAAGCAGTAGTAACATGGTCAGTGTCACCCTCTGGGTCAGCGGAGTGCTGCATGTTAGAGGGTTTTCGACAAGAGAAACAACAAACAGTCGGGACGCATGAGGTATAGTGCCCGAAAGGAGCTACGGATGAAAACTTCCCCCTTCCCCCGAGCGCCCCCGTCGGGCGGCTCGGGGGCGACCTCGCCTGTGCCCTAGGCCCCCGCATCTACGCCTCCCCTCCGACCGCTGTCATCGCCCTCCGGCGTGCGGCGGCGGCAGCCAGTGGCGACCCCAAAAAAAGGGAGCTCGGCCGCAGCTCCTCCCCCTTCCTGCCCCTCTCTTCTCCACCCCCACCACCACCTATCATCTCTATCTTCGGCGAGGACGTGTGGTCGGCCGGGTGGTGTTTTAGGGTCCCGATAGCCGGATCCGGTGCCTCCACCCATCCGCGCACACACAACAGCCCATCGGCGGTCGGTCTCGCGACGTTCCTCGGCTTCTCCGGCGAGCCAGCCAGGTGGCGGACCAGATCCAGGGCGCCCTAGGACAGATCTGGCTCCCCCCCCCCGGCCGGATCTGTGGCTTGTGTGGCGGTCGCCGATTGCGGCGCTCGCTCCTCCGTTTCGAGTGCATGGAGGGCGCCTTCAGGGACCAGGAGCGTTGGTGCGAGAGCGCTTGGGATCCGTTCGGCAGCTGGATGAGCAGCACATGTAGTTCTTCATCAAGTTGCCGATGGAGCTCTCGGAGGCCAGGGCGGCGTGGCTTATGCGCTCAACCCGGAGCTTCGCTAGGTGCGCTCTCCAAGCCCTGTTCCCTGTCGGCGCACGACGTCCAGACTCGGTGGCCGGTGGGTTGCATGCCCATGCTGTAGTGGTGTGGAGGATGCTGCGGCACCTTTGCCAGTGACTTCGAGGCCTTCTCCCCTAGTCTTCCCCAGGCCGGTTGGGGGGCCAGATCTGGCCTGCCATTGTCAATGAGCAGTGTTGGGGTGAAAACCCCACCAGGCTTCTTGCCTTGGGCCGACAACGGTAGCGCGCCAGCGTCATCACCTTCTTGGAGGCGTCGTCAAATGCTTAGTTTGTCATTGGGGGGTTGCTAGGGCAAGTTTGGGGACAAAAGTCCCTTTTGGGTGCTTCTCCCAATGAAGTTGGCATCCGCGGATGTCATCCCCTTCTTGAAGCCTTCGTTGATGCACTCCGCTTGCTACACCCACGCCGTTCGCTGGAGTCGCTCCTTATTGTATTGTATCTACGTGTGTTTCATTCTACTCTTCGCATCGGTCTGCCCTGCTTCAGTTGATGTTGCCGCTGCAATCGCTCAGTTGTTCACAAGGGCTACCTAGTCGTTGTTGATGTTGCTGCTGCAATCGCTCGGTTCACAGCGGCTACCTGGTCGCTGTTGATGTTGCCACTGCAGTCTTGTTGTTGCCGCTGCAGTCGCTCGGTTGTTCATAGCGGCTACCTAGCCGCTGTTGATGTTACCGCTATAGTCGCTCGGTTCACAGCGGCTACCTGGTCGCTGTTGATGTTGCCACTGCAGTCGCTCGGGTGTTCACAGCGGCTACCTGGTCGCTGTTGCTCTCTTGGTGGATGCTTTGCCGCCGTTACTGCTCGGTCGTTTGTAGTAGATGCTTTGTCGCTAGCGTTCTTCTCCAATGAATGCTTTGTCATCGCTATCTTCGCCATAATCTCGGCTCTTATTGGTGGATGCTTTGCCACCACGGCTTCATCTTCTGTGTGGGCAGCCTTTGTGTTGAATTTGTTATGCAGGTCCAGTCGGTTAGGTCGGTGGTGAAGGGTCCTCTCCCTTCCGCCTCTCTTGCTTGTTTTCTTGTATCGGGTGCTTGGGGGTCTTGGTAATCTTGGGATTACCGGGATGCCTGTTGTTGTAACTGTTGAAGAACTTCTATTTCCTCTTAATGGAAAACGGGCTAAATGCCCGATCGTGAAAAAAAAAGTGTCACTCCCGGTTTAAAACGTGACTAGAAAGTTGCACTCATGGCACCACTACTGGACCAGTGCACACCCGATAGTGAGTGGCCCAAAAATTTGTCGACCGGCACTGAATATTTGCACATAGGATTCTAATTTGATGACCACTATCACCATTCAAATATTTGCAGTCAAGCCACTCTGGATTTTATAAAATGCCCCTAGTTTGCATGGTGACTGTTGATAATTATCGTGATGTAGAAAGGCTCCTCTTAAAAATTTGGCAGTTATTACGCTGCTTATTAGGCCGACCAGCCGAAGACACTAGAATTGTCACAAGAAGTTGCGCAATTCAGCGCTTGAACTCTACATTCCTTGTAAGGACATGCATGTCCACTCAAACCAACAAAAGGTATGCGTTGGCAGCCTAGTTCTACATTCCTTGCTGACAAAAATTGTTCGGCCATCCTCGCCCGAGGCAATTAAAATTGTATGACTATGGTCCCTGCGAGTACTAGGTGCTAGAGTATGGTACAAGCAAGTCTGACGGTGGCAGCTTTTTGGTTCTAGTAGAGCTGAAGAAGCACATTTTCTTTATGAATGGACATGAGTGATGAATGAAATTAGCAAAGTTCTGATATAAAAAGGCAGCAAGCTTTACATTTCTAACAATACAATAAATATGAGAGGTCCATATCTAAACTAAAAAAATAAAAATGATCAATTATATTCACAATACACTTTAATATTGAAAATCAGCTACATAGAGATGTATTTGATGCACTATGTCATTTTGGAGCTGGCTTGTTACACCATGATTATAATTACTGTAGCACCTGATTTTAAAAACAAAACCAGATACACAACATATGTGAGCCCAGGAAGTCAAATCCCACACATAGCTACAAATAAGGGTAATATCGAAAGACAATGCTCAATATATAACGTACTTAGTATAAATGATATAACCTTAGATAGCAAACCGCGGAAAGACAACTCCGATCTTCAGGTAAAGACTCCAATTCCACATGGACAACTAACTGGTTGATCACAAGCCTAATTCCTCCGAACTCTAGAAATCTGGTACCCATCCGGGATTTTTCCAAATATTTAAAAGGTAAAGCAAGCGTAAGTATATGTCGTACTCAACAAATATAACATGGGGTTCATGAGGCTCAAAAGGCTGACACTAGTTTAACCGCGATTAGCTTTTATTGAGTCATGATTTTAGCAATAGGGTGGCAACAAAGTTATCATAAACCCATAAACACATGATCAGGAAAACATGAATAATGAATAGCATAAACAGTAATCATTAGTGAGCATCTTCATCATCAGTATCATTAGTGTTCATCATCTATTCCGTAAATGTTCCAACGCCGCTCGTGACTGTAAGCACGACTGATATACCAGTTTTACACTCTGCAGAGGTTGTACGCTTTCACTGTGAGTAGTCATTTACCCTTTCGCCTAAGGTAGCTAATCCCTTGACCCACTTTCAAGTAAGGTCGGCAGGGTTCACTATAAAGCCTTTCAAAGGTTCGTCTAACAAGTTAGGGCCATTAGATTTACTCGGCAAACAGATCTAGAGCCCCCTTCTCGATGGCACAATGACGTGTAGCCTATACACAAGGGGATATAGGCCGCACTATACCCGATTCGGCAAGCCATTCTGATATCATAAAGGTAACCACTAACAAGCTAGAAAAGATCCTCATACTGAGCTAAAGCCGGAGCCATGTAGCCCTCATAGTTGTACTGTAAGTTTCGGATGATCACTTACAGATAAGTTCTTAGGGAGAGGAATCCACTATAACACAACATGCTTTTGCCGACACTTTCTATTATAGGCAAAGGGCACCTTTGCCGACAGATAAGCTCCCGCAAAAAGTTTTGCCGACAGTTTAGAAACAGTCGCGCTAGAAGACGTCGGCGAAACTTTTGCCGACAGTTAACAGAATCCCCGACACTTTATGTGTAGCCAAACGGTCTACCTACGCCGACAGTTGAAACCTTTGCCGACAGTTAACCCTTTGCCGACAGTTAAGACCTACGCCGACAGTTAAGACCTTTCCCGACAGTTTGTATGTTGGCGAAACCATTTCCAAGCATTTTATGAAACATGCCCTCGTCAGCAAGTAAACCGTTGGCAAAACTATATAGCAAATATAGATATCAATTCAATTTGAATGATTTGACAAATCCACTTTTGTTCATAGAGAAGGCATCACATTGAGCAAATTCACTTGATTTTATAGAAATAATATATTAAATATTCCATACATACATCAAATGGATATTGCAAGTCAAAGTGACGATCATAGTACACAGAGCCATACATATACAAGTCCAGGATATAGATGAGCCACTAGAAGACATATATAGACATATACTACAAGTCTTGTGCTAACTGATCATTAGCAGCTTTAAACTTAAAATCAGCCCAGCAGTATGTTCATTAAAATAAAAGCATTATTATAGAACATTGACGCTTGCTATATCAAATGATACCAACAGTGTCTTTATCTTTAGCTTTCAGAGCATATCAATTGCCTCCTTGTCCAGCTTCCGCCCCTGCTCCTTGCATGAATGATTAGCTCGTATTTTTGAGCCTGCCTGTTCAACTCGTGCAGCATCTTGCATTAGCATTAAGGAATGTATGTAACACCAGATGTCCTGCATAAACACGAGGAAAAAAATCATCACAGTACGTTGCATTAGAATGAAATCATCACAGGTGTTTTGGGCACTACTATACAAATGTCCACCAAAAAGTTAGCTACAGGGATATAATAGATTTCATAACTGAAATTCCTACATAAAGCAAAATGCTAAGTTTAATGCATGTTAGCGGACTGGACTGCCCAAACCTAGGCTCTCATATGCGCTTGTATTTTCTTTCAAAAACAAATATATCTCCAATTGTTCAACAATGATGTGATACTAGTGTCATCTACCCATTTATTATTTTAGCCCGTGAATCAATCGATCCATCTGCAGCAAACACAAATATATTCAAATTTGACTATGAGGATGAAACGCTAAACGATAAGCAACTCAGTTTTGCTGTGGAAAACATGATGCATAACACAAGGGTAAATAAACATTATATTAAAGGGAAAGCTAACTCTCTCCATCCTCCATTTGCAGCCAAGTTAATTTGGATCCAGATGGACATGCGAAGATGGCACATACACAGTAAATCAGGTCTCTAAAAAAATTGCAGAGGAATTGGAATTACCAACATAACATTTCAGGCAATCTAGCTGATCAGGTATCATATGTGGCTATGTAGTCCACCTTTACACTGAGCTGAGAATATTGTTTGTTAATGCAGTATATCATACTAAGCAATGGCTGTTGTCAGCTGAGATATAAGCCATGGCCCTGTGTCATTGTACAAGCTGCTACAACCCAATAGCCTATACATTTCCACCATGTACCACACTTCAAATTTATACATTGTACTAGATGTGCCTTCATCCTTCATCTTTGACTTATAATTACTTTGTTATTTACCTATTCCCATCTTGCCATTTCTATTTTTTCTCCAAGAATTTCAGATTTTCCATTTAGATGCTTGTAATCATGAATTCTTCAAATAACAGAAAACTTGCATCTGACAGATTGTATGGGATTCTATATTGTAATATTATTTTATTAAATTTGTATGTTAGGAAGAGGAAAAGCCGCCGAGCAGGTGCACCAACTATCTTGCCTGTAGCCTGCTATACACTATCCATTCTAAAACTCCATACATTATGCCCATGTAATTTTACTAATTTTGAGTTTTGACATGCATCTCAGAACTAAGAAGTTTCACAAGGTAAAATGATTCGATGACCAAAAGAATGGAATAGGTTTGCTATATAGTGATTCACATATTACTCATCAGTCATCAGGACTGCACAAGTTAAAACAGTTGCCAAGTAAGCACCATCTGGTGAAAAGGAAATGCCATTGATTGCACCTGAACAGATGTGCCACCTTGCAATTGGATTACCCTGCAGTGTAATTTTAAACCGCAGAATGAATCATAGCAGTCGCAACATTAGGACTTAATGATGTTAAAGAATTTCCAATTAAGGGCATGTTTAATTCTCTTGCCCACCCCTGCCTAGCCTTGCCTAGCAAAATAGAGGAGAAAAACGCATGAAGTATAATAAATAAAATACTATGATTTGGCTGCAAGGGTTCTGTTTTATACATTGTAGTTATGTTGCTCGCAAATTGGCTGGCTGGTATTGCACCTCTCAACTGATTCCAGCTAAGATCCCTGAAACACATTGGACAAAGATGAGAACAAAAGATAACTTGCCAAATTCTCATAAACACCATGTGCAAAAAGCCAAAAAACTAATACCTTTTTTCCTAATAACAAATAAGGGTAATTTCTTTTCCTAAAAGGTGATTATGTAGTATAGAACTTTACACATACAAGTAGCCAAGTTGGGGTATTCCACTGACGTCAAGAACAGATCCTTCCAAGCTGCAGTTCCTCAAACTCCTGATGGTGACAGTATCAATTAGATTAATATAAACTGTAATAAACGCTGCAGGAAAAAAAAGAGTGCAGCCACTTTACAATAGATCACATGAATCTAATGAACTTGTTTCAATGCATGCATTACAAGACTTGAAACTAAGCTGGCACTGCATGTAAACAAAGCTAAAGACATGAAGAGAAACAAAGACTGTTATGTGATATAGTTCTTATTGCTGACTAAGATCAAAATGATATAGTTCACAAGAAATTATGTGATCCACAGACCACAATTACCAAACCAAGTTGGAAATTGTGGACTGCTGTTCTGTTATTGCGACAATTGTGAACCTAGTGTATACTTATTTAATGATTGGCAAGCGCATACGGTTCATGGACAAATATACAGAAGAAAAATAGAACATATTTAAAAAAAAAGCCATAGCCGGTATAAAACAAACTCCATGTGAGTCAACATACATAAACTCTGCTACTTCACACAAAAAGACACTGTATTTGAAACATTTGTTAGGTTGTCCCACTATGGTACAAAGTATTTAACTATGACACAAGCTCCAGTTCAACAATAACTTACTCGATGTTGGTGGAAACCGGGAGGAAAGCTTGAAGAGAGACAAGACACATAGCCCTAGTAGTAACATCTCGCAGAGTAGCTAGGCGCAAGAGCAGCCTCTCACGGCATCCACAACATCGATTCATTACTGAACAAGATCGAGAATTGACCAAGCCGTTTGACACTAATAAATTTTAGGAGCAATACTCCTAAATGAAATACATAAAGAGAAGGCCAATGAGGGAAGATGCTAGAGTTATAAACTATATACAAAAGAAATTCTCAGAATCAATCATAAATGCAGCCATATGAGTAAACGAATGGTCACATAATTTCTCCCAATGACAGCCATTACAGATAACATAGGTAACCACAATTACAAAGAGTGATCACAAGGGGAGGTCTGTCAAAATTGTATATACATTGATTTGGAGCAGTTTGAACATAGCCTACAAATTATTTGCATGAAGAAAGTAACAAGACTACATAACAATATATGATGGAATCATCGGTCAGAGTCTTCTCTCAAAGAGAAAGTGTATAACCAAGAGGGATGGTGCCAAGAATTTTTAACTCACCGTGATCGGTTCCTCCATGTCCAACATACTAAGATTGTTGACCAAAGATTTCTCCATATTCACCGATGCACCAAATAGCCACCCTAACTATTCAGATCCGTGGATATTGTAAATCCTAGAATCGGGTGAAAGGGGTTGAATCGAGGAGAGTGCAGCTTATAGGAGCAAGGGGCTCTTACACGAACAAAGGAGAGCACCCGGAGGGAGCCCAACGCATGAGCAAGCGATGGCGGGAGGATTTGGTGCCACCACTGGAACTCCAAACCCTAACGAATCATGCGCGCAGATCCGGAGCTGCAACCGATGGGGAGCGAGGATGGGCCACATCTTGCATCGACGCGGAACTGCAGGCGATGGGGCATCCGTGGTTAGGGTTCCGGCGGACGGCGGCGGGCGGCGGCGCTGTGCAGGAGGGCGGCGGCGGGCGCTGGCATGGTAGACTGCGGCGGCGAGGCTCGGCGTGGGAGGCGGCGGCAGCGAGGCTCAGTGTGGGAGGCGGCGAGGGTTGGCGTCCGTGGGAGGTGGCGGCGGGCGCACTCGCGGGTCGCGCTTGTATGGGCCGTGTGTGTAGGCGAGAGGGGGAGTATATTCTGAGGTTTTTTTTTCGTTTCACCTAAAAAGATCCGAAGGCGGAGTAGTGTAGGACCGTACACACCTTCACCGATACTTGAGTTGTTGGCTCGGTCAGGCTACGCTGACACTTATTGTGTCTACAAATGTTTGCCGATAGTTTTAGTGTCCCCAGAGCAATGCCGACAATTGATGTGTAGCCATACAACATCATTGCCGACAGATTATATGACATTAAAAGGTTGTACAATTACCAACAGATAATGTGTAGTTGAAACCACCCCTTTGCCAACACATAAATGTCGGCAATTGTGTGTCATGGTGTAGTGATCTAGAGCACCATAAAAACAGCCCAATGCTCTAGCCCCCTGATTCCATGTTGCTAAAAAGCATCTTTTAGTGTTTATTGCATATTACATTAGTCAAGTTACAAGATCATGGTTGTAGTTGAGCACTAGCATCATACTACCCAATGCATATCCCATAGGAGACAAGGTATAAGTTCAATTCTAGGGAATCCCTATCAAGGTGACACAAGCAATATGAATTAAATGTATTAAAGTTGATAGGAAACAAGGATGATCCCATGCTATACGTTCCTTAAACTTAGATCCTTCTTTTAGTCCAAACCTTCAAAGATCTACTTCTTGATTCAGCACGTATAGCTCACCGACTGGACATGATCATAGAGCACCACACAAACATCCATGCAATGATACACGAATCAAACAACAGATCTAAATTAGAACAGTACACCAAACATAGTAAACAACAAGTAAAAAGGTTTTAAAGATGTTCTACATATTATTACGAACACACAGACGCGAAAAACACTCTAATCAGAGCTATAACGAAAAAGTTATGAATTAAACAAGATTTCCTTTAATAAAATAATAGATTAAATCTAACCTTGAATTTCAAAAGTTGAAAATATATTTAACAGTAGTATGAACATGTAGATTACTAAATTATGAATCTAACGCAACTTGAACGGATCAAATCGGAGTTAAAACGGAGAAACTACACATCAAATAAGATCAATGGCATTTTGTAAATATTTGGAAATCAATTTCGTATTTAAATTAAAAGAAAACTGAAATAAAAGATTAACTGGACCGGGCCCCATTTTAATAAAAACTAAGGGCTAAAACAGAAGATCTAAAGGCATAAGTTGAAATACTTTCAACAGAGGGTGGACCGCGGGTTGTTTTCAAGGAAACTCAGGGGCTTTTTCGCAAAATTATAGGTGAAGGTGTATTTTGAATTTAGACGAGGACCACGGCCAGAATTTTAAAGAAAGCCAAGGGCTCTTATAAAAATAGTCGGCAAAGAGGTATTGTTAAATCTAGACCGTTGGATGTGAATCGAACGGCTCAGATTAGCAGGAGGAGGAAGAGAGAGAGAGAAATCGGTCAGAGCAGGCGTCCGACGCGGTGGCTGCCATTGCCAGTGGCGGCGTGAGCTCACCGGCGACCACGGTGGAGGCCCTACGGTCATCTGTTCTTCCTGGGAAAAACGTAGGGAGGTGGAGGAGGAGACAGGGACCTCACCTAGGGTGATCTCGTCAGCGGGGATGGCGTGGTGAAGGCTCGAGGCCGGACGGGGTGGACGACGAGCTCCGATGAAGATTCAGCGACACGGCACGAGCGAGCTAAAGTAGGAAAAAGAGTGAGAAGGGGCTCGGTGGCTTCACAAACTTGATGCGAATCTCAGGATTGTCTTACGGTGGCAGTGGAGTGGCTGACGAGCACAGCGACGGCGAGCTCCCTCACGGCGAGATCCGGACGGTGGCGCTAGGGTTATGCGAGAGGCGATGGGTGCTCGGGATGAGAGCGGCGCATGAGGGCTTGATATTTATGGGGGCAGGGAGCTTGGCGCGCACGGTAAATGGCGAAGACGGAGCGGCGACAGAGTCCTAGCGGCTGCAGAGTCCGGCACGACGACGACTCAAGGTAGGGGATGGCGCCGACAGGTGGGTCCCACTCATCAGCGAGGCAAGAAGGCGAGGCCAGGGTGTCAACAAGGGAGAGTGAGGGAGGCGCCCCACATGGATAGGCCTAGACGGGAGTTGGGCCTCGGGGTGGAGCAGGCCTACACAGCTTGGTTGCTAGGCCGCTTGCTGAGGGCAGAGTTGGGCCAATGCGAGGGAGCTGGGCAGGCCGAGCAGGATGGAGCGAAGCTGGGCCACAGAAAAAGAGTGAGGAGGGAGAAGAAGATTTTCTTTTTCTTTTTCATTTTCAAATACAAATTCCAATCAAACTCAAATATAGTTTCAAATATACTTTTCAAGATGAGAACTTTTGGGAGGTTTTCAAATTGAACTTTTGCAAACTTTTGAAAACTCTTTTATTTTCCAATTCTCTTTTTCTTTCTTTTCTTTTATGTCAAAGCCATTTTTAATTTATTTCCAAGAGCAATTCAAACCATTTTCAAATTTACAAAACCATTTTGAATTCATTTTGAATTTTGGATTCAACCACTCATTGCAATAAATCAAATACACCGGCATGTATGCACATCCATGTTGCTACTCCTTATGATGAATTTTAATATAATGAAAATTTATTATTTCCCTATGTTTTCATGAGCGCAAAAGTTCAAAATTACCTCAATTTACATCTATTTCAAAAGGAGTAAATTTTAGGGTGTTACAATTCTACCCCCTTAAGATGAATCTCGTACCCGACATTCGGAAGACGTTGACTAGGAGATAGGGATACTCCATCTTTAGATTCTTCTTTACTTCCTCGTGTAATTCCATCTTCTTGATAAGGATTCCCCTTTACTTTGCATATATGTTAATCTTACTCCAAGTAACTTGCTAAACTGATTCTAAAATTTTGACAGGTACTCCAAACGATACTCAGGTAACTTCAATCACTTGGCCACCTTTCCTTTTTAGTACATACTATCAATTCTCTTTCTTAAAATATTCATCTTCCAACAGAGCCTTACGAATTTCTTGGTCCACAGTAGCTTCTATCGCCAATCTTCAAAACATAAATGATTCCAGTTAAGTGGCTCAAACTTGGAATACAATTCTTAGTTCTTGGTGTCACCCGAACCTTCTTAGCACAATTCGCCGTTGCTAAGGACATTGGCCATACTTTGCTCCTCGAAGTGATAGCACTTTTCCATGTCATAATCAATTTCATTGCAACGAGGATATCACAAGCTCAAAACCATCTTAGTGAAGATGTCCTGTAGATTCTTGTGATCCTCCTAGATGTCACTTGTTATGCCCAAGTAGATAGTACTTCCATGCTTTACAATGAATAACTCCATATCATACTTCTGATGTTCCATCTCATGCTTTCTTGCATAAGCCTCTTCTTCCAAGCTCACCTGAGGTTTCATGATCCGAACTTAAAAACTTCTCCAGCACTACTATCAATATCTTGGATAAACTTCCCTTGAACCTCTAATCAAACCTCATTATTAAAGACTGAGTTTCTCTCACATCTTTGAGTGGATTCCAATTAACTCTCTTCAATCCAAACCTTCCTGTCATGCTTAGTCTATCATTGGGATTTCCTGAGACTCCATAGAACCATATGTAGTTATCAGATATCTCCTTCCTTTGTCATCAATGCCTACTTGTCTTGGGTATGTTGAAGATTGGCCTCCTAACTGAGGATAGCTCGAATTGCAGAGCCATACTGATGAATGCATCCATTCCTCATAGATGATCCAATAACTTATCAACCGAGAAAAGGATACTTACTCTGGCTTATGAAACCCTTAAGTGATATACATCCTCTGGGTACCACCTTTCTTATCAAATTGACCGATTCTTTCAAGTGAGAGCTAGATATCATAACTGAACTTCATATGGCACCTTGAGCATTCGGACCCTTCTTAAATTCAACACGCTTGTCAATATGTGGTGCTTGATGTGGGTTGTTCAACACACTTTGAGCAATAATCTTTAATAACTGAGTCTGCATCATCAAAGCTTGCTCTATAGATGGGGGATTTGATGGCAGTGGATTACAATTGGTAGGATTCCTTCCCAGTGAGAGCTAGAATCTACAAAACCACCTTCACTTTGGCCACCCCCCTTAAGAAAAGATCAACTAGGGGACACAAAAAGGGTATCTTACACCTCCTTCTAGATGAGCTAACTAGTATCAAGACATTCTGACATCCCAATGAGACTCTTGTGTATGGGCAAGAACAAGAAATCTAAAATTCCTCACGGGATGAAAAACAACAGCGCAGTAAAACAGCCGTAACTCTCAGTCTATTAATCCAATGAAGTTGTAGATTATACCCTTGGAAATCTTATCGAATCCTCCACAACTTCCTTATAGAACACTTTACCAAATTCTGTAGATCAGGTAGTCGAAAACAGTGCACAACATAAACTACTCTAGGCTTGAAACAACACAGGTGCATCGTCTTGTGATTTTCATAACTCCATAACCAACATAGCTATCAGGGTGATTCTTGTGTTTGGAGAAAGATGTTGAAGTCTACTGTGGTATAGAATTTTCTCATGATTTTTGATCATCCAAAATCAGAGATTTAAAACAAAGAGTGCAGGCTGCTCCAAAAAGATAGGATAGAGGAAACAGGAGATAACCAAAACCCGACTATTTATTTCATTAATCCTTATACCTTAGGCCTATAAGCTAAATGAAATTGTGGGAACACCCAACAATATCATTGCAATCATTATAAAGATTCAAAACAAACAGAAGCATAATGACAATTCAACAAAGCAATAAAGGTGCACAACTCAATCATTGACTCAACTTGCGATACTATCGTCCTCATTATATTAGAGGTAACAATCCTAAGACTCGTCTTCAGATTACGCAAGTAGATGGTGAGGAACAGTTCTAAAAACATATGAAATCAAGGGGTGAAGATGAGAACAAAGACTTCAAAATAAGCACCAAGGTAGAGATGAATAGCAAGGGTAGAGATATAGTCGACAAGAAAATATCAAGGTTCATAGAGCAGGGGTTTTTGTAGCAACTTCTAAACCATAAAACGACCAGTTTCTATTAGACTTGCGTCCTACAGTCAGCATTGCTCTGATACCATTTTGTAGCACCCGATTTTAACAACAAAACTAGATACACACCATATGTGAGCCTAGGAAGTCAAATCTCACATATAGCTACAAATAAGGGTAATATTGAAAGACAATGCTCAATATATAACATACTTAGTACAAAGGATATAACCTTAGACAGCAGAGAGCGGAAAGATAACTCCAATCTTCAGGTAAAGACTCTAATTCCATAGGGACAACTGACTGGTTGATCATAAGCCTAATTCCTCAAAACTCTAACAATCTGGTACCCATCCGGGATTTTTCCAAAGATTTTAAAAGTAAAGCAAGCATAAGTATAGGTCGTACTCAACAAATATAACATGGGGTTCATGAGGCTCAAATGGCCGACACTGGCATAACCGCGATTAGCTTTTATTGAGTCATGATTTCAGCAATAGGGTGGCAACAAAGTTATCATAAGCCCATAAACACATGATTAGGTAAACATGAATAATGAACAGCATAAACAGCAATCATTAGTGAGCATCTTCATCATCCGTAACATCAGTGTTCATCATCTATTTCGTAAGGGTTCCAAGGCCGCTCATGACTGTGAGCACGGCTGATATACCAGTTTTACACTCTGCAGAGGTTGTACGCTTTCACTGTGAGTCGTGATTTACCCTTTTGCCTGAGGTAGCTAATCTCTTGACCCACTTCCAAGGAAGGTCGACAGGGTTCACTATGAAGCCTTTCAAAGGTTCATCTAACAAGTTAGGGCCATTAGATTCACTGGGCAAACAGATGTAGAGCCCCCCTTCACGATGGCACAATGACGCGCAGCGTATACACAAGGGGACAGAGGCCGCACTATACCCAATTTGACAAGCTATTCTTATGCCAGAAAGGTAACCACTAACAAGCTAGAAAAGGTCCTTATACTAAGCTAAAGCCATAGCCATGTAGCCCTCACAGCTATACTGTAAGTCTTGGATGATCACTTCCAGATTAGTCCTTAGGAGAGGAATCTAGAGCACCATAAAAACAGCACAATGCTCTAGCCCCCTGATTTCATGTTGCTAAAAACATCTTTTAGTGTTTATTGCATATTACATTAGTCAAGTTACAAGAGCATGGTTGTAGTTGAGCACTAGCATCATACTACCCAATGCATTTCCCATAGAAGACAAGGTATAAGTTCAATTCTAGGGAATCCCTACGAAAGTGACACATGCAATATGAATTAAATGTATTAAACTTTATAGGAAACAAGGATGATCCCATGCTATACTTGCCTTAAAGTTAGATCCTTCTTCTAGTCCAAACCTTCAATGATCTGCTTCTTAATTCACCACGTATAGCTCACCGACTGGACATGATCATAGAGCACCACACAAACATCCATGCAATCATAAACGAAGAAAACAATAGATCTAAATTAGAACAGTACATCAAACATAGTAAACAACAAGTAAAAATGTTTTAAAGATGTTCTACACATTATTACGAACACACAGACACGAAAAGCACTCTAATCGGAGCTATAACGAAAAAATTATGAATTAAACAAGATTTCCTTTAATAAAATAATAGATTAAATCTAACCTAAAATTGCAAAAGTTGAAAACATATTTAACAGTAGTATGAACATGTAGATTACTCAATTATGAATCTAATGCAACATGAATGGATCAAATCAGAGTTAAAATGGAGAAACTAGGCACAAAATAAGATCAATGGCATTTTTGTAAATATTTAGAAATCAATTTTGTATTTTAATTAAAAGAAAACTGAAATAAAAGATTACCTAGACCGGGCCTCATTTTAATAAAAACTAAGGGCTAAAATAGAAGATCCAAGGGCATAAGTTGAAATACTTTCAACAGAGGGTGGACCGCGGGTTGTTTTCAAGGAAACTCAGGGGCTTTTTCGCAAAATTACAGGCGAAGGTGTATTTTGAATCTGGACGAGGACTGCGGGCAGAATTTTAAAGAAAGCCAGGGGCTCTTATGAAAAATGGTCGGCGAAGAGATATGGTTAAATCTAGACCGCTGGATCTGAATCGAACGACTCATATTAGTAGGAGGTGGAAGAGAGAGAGAGGAACCGGTCAGAGCAGGCGTCTGACACGGCGGCTGCCATTGCCAGTGGCGGCGTGAGCTCACCGGCGAACACAGTGGAGGCCCTACAGTCATCTGTTCTTCCCGAAAAAACGTAGGGAGGTGGAGGAGGAAACGGGGACCTCACCTAGGGTGATCTCGTCAGCGGGGATGGCTTGGTGAAGGCTCGAGGCCAGACAGGGCAGACGGCGAGCTCTGGTGAAGATTCGGTGACGCAGCGTGAGCGAGCTAAAGCTAGAAAAAGAGAGAGAAGGGGCTCGGTGGCTTCACAAACTTGACACGAATCTCGGGATCGGCTTACGGTGGTAGGACAGCGGCGGTGAGCTCCTTCACGGCGAGATCCGGACGGCGGCGCAAGGGTTATGCAGGAGGCGGCGGGTGCTCGGGATGAGAGCGGTGCGTGCGGGCTTGATATTTATGGGGGCGGGGAGCTTGGCGCGCACGGTAGACGGTGAAGACAGAGCAGCGACGGAGTCCTGATGGCTGCAGAGTCCGGCGCGACGACGACTCGAGGTAGGGGATCGCGTCGATAGGTGGGTCCCACTTGTCAGCGAGGCAAGAAGGTAGGGTCAGGGTGTCAACAAGGGAGAGCGAGGGAGGCGCCCCACGTGGGCGGGTCTGGAGGGGAGTTGGGCCTTGGGGTGGAGCAGGCCTACGCGGCTTGGTTGCTGGGCCGCTTGTTGAGGGCGGAGCTGGGCCAATGCGAGGGAGCTGGGCAGGCCGAGTGGGATGGAGCGAAGCTGGGCCACGGAAAAGTGTGAGGAGGGAGAAGAAGAATTTCTTTTTTTTCATTTTCAAATACAAATTCCAATCAAATTCAAATATAGTTTCAAATATACTTTTTCAAGATGAGAACTTTTGGGAGGTTTCCAAACTGAACTTTTGCAAACTTTTGAAAACTCTTTTATTTTCCAATTCTCTTTTTCTTTCCTTTCTTTTACTTCAAAGCCATTTTTAATTTATTTCCAAAAGCAATTCAAACCATTTTCAAATTTACAAAAACATTTTCAATTCATTTTGAATTTTGGATTCAACCACTCATTGCAATAAATTAAATGCACCGGCATGTATGCACATCCATGTTGCTACTCCTTATGATGAATTTGAATATAATGAAAATTTATTATTTCCCTATGTTTTCATGAGCGCAAAAATTCAAAATTACCTCAATTTACATCTATTTCAAAAGGAGCAAATTTTAGGGTGTTACAATTACTTTGTGTATCCAAAATTCTAATCTTAATTACTAGCGTAGCACTCATTAGTTGTCTTCTGATCCAATACCTTGTTCTTTTCACTCTTTGCAACGATGACCAGCAGCCTTGGTATATCACCTTGACCTTGATGGGCAGGGGCCAAGACAGGACAACGCCCTTGATTAGAAGCGATAACCTGTATTTAATAGGTTTCAACAACTCTGACAACGTATGGTATGCATTTCGGGGCAACAAAAATTTAATGCGTAGCTCTATAGAATTTTCCAATCAGGTTGATTATGCAAGCCTGGCATTCTAGAATTGGGGGATGAAGTGGGCAGCAAATGGCATCTGCCACAGCTCGCACTTGGACTAGAAGTTTACCTAAGCCCGTGTTTAGTTCAAAAAAACTTCCCGAAAAGTGCTACAGTAGCCATCACATCGAATCTTACGATACGTGCATGGAGCATTAAATGTAGACGAAAAAAAATTAATTGCACAGTTTGGTTGGAAATCGCGAGACGAACGTTTTGAGCCTAATTAGTCCATGATTGAACACTAATTGCCAAATAAAAACGAAAGTGCTACAGTAGTAAAATTCCAAACTTTCCCCCAACTAAACACGCACTAAATTCCATGAGCCGCTTGTCTTTGTCAGGACCATAGAAGCCGTGCGCTTCAATCCAATTGGTGACATAATTTCAAGATACTGTGCTTGAGGGACAATTGACGGTCTTATATCTATATCTCTTATAATCCTAAACCTCAATAAAGTTCTATCTTGACATGCAAGCTATCCACCTCATCAGTCCACTATCAGATGCAATTACAACCCACATCTGCAATTATATAATATAGAAATCATCCATAAACATAGACTTAGTTGTCCATGTCGGCGTGCCACATCATCCACCAATATTGGTTTATAAAAGTTTATCCCTTCACAAGTAATTATATGTAGTCTAAATTCATTCTAAATCATCCACAATTCCCGTAGCAATGCGCGGTGTATACTGCTAGTATTTTCTAATCATTTACCCCACCAGCCTTCTATCTCAACAAGCTCGCCATTCGCATCATATCCCACTAACCATCCACATCATCTCTTACTAAATGCCATCTCATTCATGCTTCCCACTAACTTTAAACCTCTCAATGGAAGCTATCAACGTCACCATGACTATGCGTAATTACAACTTTTGTCCTATCTCAATATGCAAACCATCCACATCATCTTCCACAAAATGCCATGTCATCCCCACTGTCGCAGGGTAGAAACCACGGCAAGAATTGTTGTTCATCAGGTGTCAGAGTGCGTGTCTCCGGTGGCTCGGGTGGACTCAAGAACACAAGAATCATAGAGGGGACGCAACGGTTTATCCTGGTTTGGGCTATCGGGCCCTACATCCAGTAGTTGATGATACCTATACTCAAGAGCACCCAAAATCTGGGGGTTACAACAGAGTGTAAGAGTGAGATTTGGTTGGGGATTGCTCGGTGCTGATCCTAAGGAAGCCTCATTGCCGGTGATACCTTCCCCCTCATCGAAGAGGAGGAAGACAGTAGAAGCGGTGTAGGAGCTCTCGGTGCCCCTCTCTAGGTTGCTCTGCTTTCGGTGCAGAGCATGAGCTAAACGGTGAGGACCCGATTGATCTGTCTGGGATTGTCTAGGAATTGTCCCCATGCCTCTCTAGGATCTTATCTCCCCTTATATATCGAGGTAGGTCGGGTACATGGTGGTTTGGAGGAGTTGAGCCTATGGTCCAGGAGGGTCTTGCAGCGGTGCTGTGTGGACCGTCACGATGTCATGGAGCCAAAGAAGTTCTAGGCGTCGTCCGGCTGCTTTGTTCTGACATGCTGACTGACACGCTATGTCGGCTTGGACTGGCCTCCACCAGATGCACCTTCTAGAGGCTTCTTGGTGGCAAAGACGGCCAGCTTGAGGGGCTGACACGTGCGCCCAGAAGCCCCCGAGCCCTAGAAGCCAGCAGAGTCCTTCTGGAGGCTTCTTGGTGGCGAAGGCGTGACCCTGTCAGAGGAGCAGTTGATAGAGTCGCGCCTGCGGGGTAACACTACGGAGCCCCCGGGCCTTGGTGGCTTGGGCCGCCAATCTCGAGCCAGGGCCTTGGCTAGCGCCGAAGGCTGGGTGGGGCCAAGGATCGGATCCAGACTCTTGTTGATTAGGAGCCTGAGGCTCGAGCAAGCCCCTGAGTCTTGAGCAGCGGCAGCGGGCGTGCTCGGGCTCGGCCTGATTCCTTTGCTGAAGGGTACGTGTCAGCATATCCGATGGGTATAGCCCCCGAGCCCCTGGGTGATCTTGGAAGGGTCAGTTGGGCAGCCTCTTGGTCGGGAACCCTTGATCTCGAGGCTTAACATACTCCTATGTAGGACCTAGTTAGGATCCCTTGAGCCCTTCATGGCCTCACTTAGCCGAATTCTTGAGATGGTGACGAGGGGCTCAGTTCGATCCTTTGGTGACTTAGCCAGCCACTGTGGGGGTGGCTTCCATTGACAAGAGTGCGGTGCCCTTCGTGGGGCTTTTCCTAAGTGTAATGGGAGTGCTCGGCTTCGGGGCCAAACGATGGTGTTGTCCCATATTGACATTTGTCGTGTAAGTGTGACGCCCGAGCTAGGGCCCGACGATCTCGTCTGGGAGTTGCCAACCTTGGGCCTAGAGCCACCCTACTATCTGATCTAGGCCTACCATGGGTCAGGTGATCAAGAGCATCTAGGCTCTAGCTTAGGGCCACCTGATCACTCGGTGCGCCATGCATTTCTGGGGGATTTGGTAGTAGGCCGGATCTTCTCAAGTTGACCTTAGCAACATAGGTCGGGGCATAGGGAGTGTGCCATACTCAGACAGGGCCCTCATTGGGCCAATGCTCGGTGGCTCCTGGCCTAACTCTGGAGAGTTGGTTAGTTTTGGGGGAGTACTGCCCGTGTGCCCATTTATCGTGGGGCCATGTTCTCCATCATGGGAGTTGGCGTAGCCCCCGAGGCCGTTGTAGGGCCTCCCTACCAATGGGCAAGGTTGTTTCTAGACATGCCCCTCCCTCTGATGCCCCGCATAGGTGGTTGATGGTGCCTGGGCTACCGCGCTGGCCAGAGGTGTTATGGTGTGCACTCTAGTGCCATCCCACTTCATCTAGAAGATGGGACATCAGACCACATGGAGCAGATCTGGCGGAGGAGAGGCTACGGCACTGGGGTGAACAGATCTAGGCCATTGGTGATGGCTGGTGGGCCCGAGGGGAGTTGAATCCCCACAAGTCCCGTGAGAAGGCGGGCATAGAGTAGGCGGTGTGCTTGGTGTGGAAAGGGGAGCGAGGACTTGACTCGTTGTCATTGCCCTCCATGACTCTGCTTTTACTGTGCGGCCGCCATCACACAACCACTTGGAGCATGTTGCGGGGATTGAAGGGGCGCCTAGCTGGCCACCAGGGTCCCTTTAGCCATCGATGGCTGATCAAAGGGCCTTTGAGCTGCTTATAGCGCATCGACTTGGGCTATAAAGGGGAGACGCCGGGGGCATGGCACCTATATCCCATCTCCAACAACCTCTCTTCTTCCTCTCAGATCTAAATCCTGATGGCCTTGGCGACGATGAAGTGCGATGCCTCCCTTCGAGTGAGCCTGTCCTCCTTCATCGGGCAATCGCTCCCACAAGAGTGGAAGGATCCCAGCGAAGGGAAGTCGTCGGCGTGGTGCGTCGGAGGATGCAGAACCACGGTGCTGCGCTGGGGGCTGGCGCCCATAGTGTCGCTGGTGACCTAGGAGGCCGCGGTCTTCTCCTCGAGCGCTGCCAGCGTCGACGCTTCCCCTGCGCCGAGGCTCATCGAGTCCTTGTCCCACTGTCCTACCCTAGAAAATGGAAGGATCCTAGTGACGTCAATTGCCCGAGGTCCTTCTGTTTTATCAGTGGAAGAGCCAGTGGTCCGGGGACTCACCGGGTCTTCACGCCGGCGAGCTAGGCCGGGGCCTCTGGCTCGGCACAGGGGTCGGCTGGCTTGGAGATGTGAGGAGCGAGGTGGAGGTGAACCGAAGGCACCCTTGGCGCTCCGTCTCCTGCGCACGCTCTCGACCTCGGTGCGTTCTCGACCACCGATGGGGTGGGAGCCGGCCTGGTCCACACCATGCCTGTCTGTGTGCCGTGGAAGCTCGGCCGGGAGTCCTGACCTAGCGTCCGGCCTCCAGCATCGCGGTGATAGCATTGTAGCGGTTTTTTCCACTGTATATTGTAATCTAGTTGTTCAAAATTATCAATAAAACTACTTTCATTTGTAATCTCAATGCTCATGAGTCGTGCTCAGAGACTTTGGTCCCTCGTTGGGATACGCTATTACGACAATGGCCTCGATAGCCAAGATTGTTGCGCCTGTGCTACTAGCGGGTAAGTCCATGAGAACCCCAAGTTTACTGTCGTTTCGTGCCTTGGTTATGTCCCCAGAGGCGAGATCCTCGGCTTCCCAACCGAGCCACTCTTATAGTTCCCAAGCCCGTCGTTCGGTGCTCAAGGGCTCGCTGCCTCCCTTGGTGGATCACCACAAGCGGCTCAAGGATGGTACTCAGACATCGTTCGACGGGCGACCATTTTTGCTTTTGTGCACACGACTAAGGCCGCTTGTGCCCACCAGTGAATGTCCCTCGCACTTTAGGAGCTTCAGTCGGCCTTGAAGCCTAATGTGCCGGACTTAAAACCCTCGGCGATGCCCTGTCTAGGGGCCCCGTGCCATCAAAGCTGTCATGGGGCCAGCCAAGCCATCGCTGCCGCCTGGAGCCTCTGGTGCCTCGCCGACGCTCGGTTGGTCAAGCGCCGTAGCCGCCTTGGTTCCCTCCTTCATCAGAGCCTTCCCTATGTCGCGGCCAGAGCCATCAGGACCACAAGGGTCGAACAGTGCAGCCGCTTGGGCGACGCAGTCCTGCTCACAGTAGTAGGCTTGTTCGAAGCTGCCCTCGACGGTGATGACCCCATTCGGGCCGGGCATCTTTAGCTTCAGGCAGGTGTAGTTGGGGATGGCCATGGACTTGGCGAAGCATGGCCGGCCGAGGAAAGCGTGGAAGATGCCGGGGAAGTCGGCCACCTCGAAGGTGAGTGGCTCCTTTCAAAAGTTTTTTGGCTGGCCAATGGTGACATTGAGCCTGATGCGCCTGAGGGGCACGGCTTCCTTCCCCGGGATGATCCCATAGAACGGCGCCTTGCTGGGGCGTAGGTTGCTCCGTGGGATGTACATCCTGTCGAGGGTGCTGACATAGAGGATGTTGAGGTCATTGCCTACCTGCCTCCGTCCATTAGCACCTTGGACAGGTGTGTGGTGCTCATGATCGGGCTGACCATGAGCGGGTAGCGTCCCGGATGGGGAACGCGATCGGGGTGATCCTCCTAATCGAAGGTGATGGCCGTCTGCGACCACCGCAACTGCGTCAGGGTGGCTAGGGTGTGGTTGGCGTTCACCTCCTGCTCAGTGATGCCACCCACGTGTGCATCGGCTGGGTGTGGAAGGACGAGCGGTTAGCTAAATCATCGGATGGAGACGTGGTTACAGAAATCACTCGGTGGAAGGAAGTGCTATTAGCAAAATCGATGGTTGCATGAGTGATAGAAAAATGATCCGACGACAACCAAGCCGTGCTGCACGATGCAGAGAATATTTTTCCATGCTAAACAGTCCACGTACGCTCTGGCCCGGTATTGCCAAGCTGCTCCTAGATTGTCGGTTTCGGATTCTTATATATTATAACATTACACATGGAAACTGCTCTGGTACCTCTCTTTTCTAAAAATGGCACGAATCCCAAAGCAGTCAATTAAAGAAATTAATTACTTTACACTAGTAGAGAAACGACCTTTGATCCTACCTTGAAATTTGCATTTAGTCCCGGTATTTCTTGCGCCCGGGAGTAGAGAGACCTTTAGTCCCGGTTTGTAGCTCCAACCGGGACTAAAGGTCCCTGCCCAACGGCTACTGCGGTAGGCTTTTGCTGTAGGGGACCTTTAGTCCCGGTTGGAGCTACCAACCGGGACTAAAGGTTAACTTTTACTTTCGGTTGGTGCCTCCAACCAGGAGTAAAAGTCTACTCCTGGTTGGAGCCTCCGTCCGGGACTAGAAAGGGACCTTTAGTCCCGGTTTCTGTCTCCAACCGGGACTAAAGGTACCCTCCTATATAGCCCTTGTTCCTCCCCGAGCCCGAGCCACTTCGAGCTCAGTGTTCTCAGCCTCTCTTCTTCCTCATCACCGGTGTATCACAAGATTTCTTCCATTCCTCCATCGGCTCTAAAGGTTATCAACTTTATACTCTCGTGTTTCATCTGTAGCTTATTTCATTTTATGGACTAGATATATGTGGTTTTTTTATGGTAGATTTTTTTATTTGTAAGCCACTTAAGCTCAAAATCACTTTAAAGTTTGCGTATTTGGATGAAGGAAGGTTAAAGTAGTTATTCAAAACTAGTATTGAGCTTCCATTTCTAGCATGCATAGCACACTTCATGCTTTAGAGATATAGAGAATTTTAGAGTTTTTTTAATTTTATTTGTTTATAAAATGAGAAATTTATATTATATTAAAAATGAGTATAGAGAGTAGATGGCAACTGCTTCCTGGTCCTCGGCCTCTCATCGGGTTACAAAGCGACTGAGGCCGGACCTTCCTCTCATTGCATGCGGCAAGTGTGAGGAGAAGATTGTGATGGAGTACCGGGTGAG
The DNA here is from genome assembly GCA_904845875.1 of Miscanthus lutarioriparius. Lineage (NCBI taxonomy): Eukaryota > Viridiplantae > Streptophyta > Magnoliopsida > Poales > Poaceae > Miscanthus > Miscanthus lutarioriparius. Next base: position 33,760,265 of record CAJGYO010000010.1, read on the forward strand.
GAAGGAGTGTCCCAATAAGGGCCGTATCTTCTACAAGTGTCCGGATCGCAACGTGAGTTATTTTGTCGCATTTGATGATTATGGTTAATTTATACTTATTTTCATGATGATTGTAATTAAAGTTCTAATTTTTTATTTTAATTTTAGTGGGATGACACTGGATGTTCAGGCTGGTACTGGGAGGAAGAGTATGTTGAACACGTGCAAAACTCTCTTGCACAGGCAGCTACGGTGACTGATGAGGCAGTGATCCTACGGAAGAAGCCCATAGATGTTGAACAAACGCATGATCTGTCTGTTTTAGTTGGGATTGGTGGCGAAATCCTTATGCTACTGAAGTGCATTTTAGCTTTAGTTTTTTAGTGGTAGTTGGGATGGTCTACATTGTAGCGAGACTTTCATAAATTAATACCTTGTGTGGTGGCATGCATGTCGTATAATTAACTAATTATGTTCTAGGTTTTAATACCTTGTGTGGAAGCATTTTTGAAGATATAGTGAGATGCTTGCTTTTGCATTTGTTTTGTACATTTTGCTGTTATAAACAATAGTCTGCTGATTTCCATTAGTATCAATTTGGCTCATCAATTTGGTACATACTTCTGTAACATGTTTTTTAAGTAAAGTCTAAGTCTCTAACATGTTTTTTTGGCTGCAGGAGCTGGACCTCGCGTTTGACACCTTGGATGTGAGCCACCGCCGCCACCATATATAATCCGTTTATGATGGATTATTTGCTCCAACCTTTTGTAATCGGATGGATGCGTGTGCCGAGCTCTCGTGCCGGCAATCTTATAATACGATTTTGCGCTGAGCCATCGAGCTCAGTGGAGCACGGGCGCGCCCAGTGTCTCGTCGTTTCCTCCTTTTTGCGTGGTAGCTTATGACAACTAGTTAGAAAATTGTAGAAAATCCATACTAGTTGAACTTGCGGACCGTGTTCATCTCGGCGAGCATGTTCTCTGCCGAGCGGTAATGGACGTCAAGGAGGAGCTTTGATTCTACGAGAGAGAGCGGCAACGGTCATGGAAGACCGTGTTCCCTTCCTCATAGAATCGGAGCTCTTCCGTGGCCAAGTACAGTGCCGTCCGATGGAGAAATGCTCACCGAGATGATCATGTAAGCAAGGTCAACTAGTACGGATGGTTATTTATTCACACGTACCCAAACGTAGTATATATATAAATATAAACGATAATCAATTGTTATGTGTGTACACTCCCATTCTTCTCTTAATTTGTGGAAATATCATATGAATTACTTACCTACCGCAGTAAAAGACGAGAACACAATGACCATGGCCACGGCCATGAAAAATGCCAACGACACAACACTAGCAACTTTCTCGGCAAACAGAGTAGTGTTAAACGCTCTGGAAACCTTTAAACTTTGTCAGTTAAGATTTCCCCTTCAAACAAGCTAGGCACTTAAATAAGGCTTATGCTAGATTCTATCACTAGTACAGATACAGAAATGATTTTTACAAATGCTACTATCCTTGAGGTGGCACGTCTTGCAGGAGTTCATTTTATAGATATAGTTTTTATTTTTTATAGATATATCTGGTGGTGTAAAAGCTAGATGGCTGCCCCGAGAGACAACATGGATGAAGAAATGATGAATATTATCAACACCGGCACTCAATTTGCCGATGGTAACCAGCAGGATGTAGATGATGAGAGTCAATACCTGGCTCTTGAAGATAACCAAGAAAATATTGTGCAAGAAAATGCAGGTGAGGTATATATATTTATATATATATTTGAATATTATATATATATTTGAATATCTATCATCTATTATACATAGCCCTCTAGATCGACGACAACAACGGCGAAAAGCAAAAAAATTCGAGGCCCGAAAAAGCCATTGGAGGGGCGCTACATAATATCGGAATTCAATATCGAGACAGGCGAACCACTTGGTCCACACGCAAGGAAATTCGTGCAACACTGTGGGTGCCTAGTAAGGGACAAACTTCCGATCAGTGCCCGTGAATGGAAGCAAAAGATCAACGAGCCTCATGTTAGTTTTGTCTCTGATCTTGATAAGAATTTAATTTGGGATGATATTCTTCAACATTTCACGTTGCAAGCGGATGATTATGATGCTATCAACGATGATGAATTGAAGGAACTAGTTCGAAAGTGGGCTATGAAGAAGATGGCCACACAATTTCAGACTTGGAAGAAATCCTTATGCACGAAATACGTCAAGAAGAACGTAACGCCCAATTTCAATACTAGTGGCCCGCTCGCGAAGTTGAGGCCCTACTGAAATGATTTTGTATAGTACAAGACATTGGAAGAGGGTGAGGAACAGGTGAGAAGGAACCAAGAGAATGCCCGACAGAAGGTATACCACCATGGCATGGGATCTGGTGGCTACGCGACTGCCATTCCCAAGTGGAAAAAAATGGAAGTGAACATTCTTGCCAAGGGTATCACACCAGAATCACTCAATTGGCCCAAACGCGCGAAGAATTGGTTTTTCGCTTATGGGGAAGACTGGACCTAGAGACCGAGAAGCTGGTTCATGGCTCAAAACTCGAAAGAGCAACACAAAGATTATCTTATGCTCTACAAGCTAAAACTATTGGAGCGTTCAGGCCCAATAGAGAGAAGAATGAACTTACGTATGCCCTCGGGACCGCTGAACACAGTGGCCGAACGAGAGGTTTAGGACGGAATATTTCTTGGGAGCATGGTTTCCCTGACGACAGAGATACCTACAGAAGCCGGCAGAGAAGGAAGGATGAGGATGCAGCGCTGATCGGCAGGTGGAGGAATTGGTTCGTGAGTCACGGGAGGCGTTGCTTCAAGCACAAGAGCACAAAAAAGACATGCAAGCTAGAATGCAGGACGAAATCATAAAGCAAGTGCAAATAGCAATGAGTGCCCAGAGGCAGGCATCAGATCCAGGAATGAACATTAATATTAGCCCCCCTGATTAGTTGAAAAGCAGCTGCGCTTCCACGGAGTTGCCAAATCAAGATGACGCAATGCTACGTTTCCCCGTGGATGACATCACTGCACCGTTTACATCATGTGAGCTACATATTCCAAAAGAGAATGCCACAATCATGGTGGCTCTCGGTGTTTTTTCTCCTTCAGATCCTACCAAGACACCAAGAATCCATAGGGCAATAATACCACTTGGATATGTTAGCGTCTCAGTGGATAGAGTTAACAAAGGTTTTAGTGACCTGCCTCTTGACATTTCAGGAGGTGATGGGGAGAAGACTCTAGGAGAAGCAGAGAAAACATTCATACTATGGTGCAAGCGCTACATCATTATTCTCAGGGTCTCTAATCCACCGCCGCTTCCTCAACTACCAGACAATAGGTGCGGACAAAAGTGAACGAAACAATTTTTTCACAAACTTTCTATTGACATGCATGATTAATAATAACAATTTCTTTTACCTAATTATTCTTTTTTGTAATCACACAGCAGGGCCTCCACCAACCTAAGTCCAATTATTCAATCTCCAGATCATCATAGTGCTCCGGGCAATCAGGTGGCAACGCCACCACCGCTGCCACCTCCAAGGAGGTCTCCAACGCCTCCAATTAGGTCTCCAACGCCTCCAACGGCTGCCCCGCCTCCCTTGATGACTAAGAGAAAGCCAGCTCCTAAGAGGTCCTCCCCGCAAACAAAGTCGTTGTCCCACCAGCCGGCAAAGAAGAAAGCCTCATCTAATCCAGTTATTCCCCAAAAACTGTCTTTCGAGAAAAATGAAAAGGAATTAAAAGCTGCAGTAAAAAAAGATGTGGACAGTTTCTTCAAAAAAGTAAAAAAGCAACGAGAAGAGAGAGAGAACCCGGAGAAATCATACTTCTACCAACCTCCAGATCTTCTAAGAAAGAAGGTGGACCAGAAAAAGCACGAATCTCAAAAGACCCGGCCAAAATCGGACTACGACCGCTCTCTCACCAAGTCATTTGAGGTGGCGCAGAAAAAGACTAGACCAGGGAAAGGTGTTGCACAACTCGGACAACAATCGCAACAATCAGTCCCCCCTCTTGTCGTTCGTAATGAATATGGTTCGAACTTAGACTTAGACGTCAATTTTGAGGAGCTGGCTCGGTTTTACGAGGAAACTGGTTTGGACCTTGCCCAAGTGCTCACTGAAGGACCATCTGCTCCAAAAGTGGATCCTTGGAAGAAATTTGAACGTGGAAAGAGTCTATACAACCCTGAGGCCTTAGGTGAATTGGGTACGCAAATGTACCTGCTAAACAAGTGGTACATGGCGGCGTGTGAACGGGGAGAGGCCTTTGTTACTGTCAGAGTTAGAAACCAACATTACTTCCATGGCGATGACGTTATATATGTCGAGTTTGAAGAATTACACCAACTATGCCACCTGGACTCTCTTGACAAAAGTCTCATTAGCTGCTATTGTCTGTAAGTATGATTATTTTCTACTATTAAAGTGTGTATATATAAAGCTACATGTATATATATACATTATATATCCTCCCACTATATTTTTATATATGCAGATATGAGATGACAGAACTCAGAAAGAGAAAGGATAATGATGTTGGTTTCGTTGATCCAAATGTCGTATTCAAACACCCTAATCCCCCGCCTCAATGGAAAGCTGAACTCGAGAAAAATCTCATGAGGTTCTTAGTGAACCAACAAAACAAGGACATACTCTTCCCCTACAACTTCAAGTGAGTGTTAAATAATTCATGTCGATCATATGAACATTTGTTCAATTATTTGCTTACTAGCTAAGCCATCTCCCATATATATATATATATATATATATATATATATATATATATATATATATATATATATATATATATATATATATATATATATATATATATATATATATGTTGACTCTAGTTAATGTCGATCATATTTGTGTATAAAAACATATGCAGCAATCACTGGATATTGATGGTCATCGATATGGCCAATAGTCGGTTGAGAATCTTAGACTCGTTAAGAAAAGAGCAAACAGAGTACCAAGACATGATAGATATTATCCAAGGGTAATATGGTCTCTCTAGCAACTATATATACCCGATCTCTTAAATGCAACAATTATTAAAGACCAAATTAATGTTTTATCTTATTAGGCGCAGTGTTTGGAAAAGTTTCATTGAGAATCACCACATGAAATATTGCAAAGCGCTACTAGATGTAATCGCACACAAAGTAAGTACTATCTACATTTATATATATATAATTCAATTAACACCATGCATGCTTTCAATTCACCGGATCTTTCGTAAAAGTGGGTTCTGAGGCAAGAACAAGGGAACAACTACTGCGGATACTATGTTGGCGAGTTTATCGGGGCGTACACAAAAAGAACTTCTGAAGAGATACTCAAAGTATGTTATATAAATATATTCATATATTCACAATTTCTTTTGTTGCTCATATATATAAGTAATCAAGTGACCAACACACATATATATATATATATTAATACTTTTCCTTTAACTTTTATTAAAGACTCTATGGTTGAAGGAAAAAGTCATACGACGTGACCAAATAAAAGCAATTCAAGAGACCATAGCAGGATTTCTTAATGACCAGGTCCTCAACCCCGCCGGCGAGTTCTACAATGACGTCAACGAAACATGGAATCCAAACTAGATGGAGTGATTTTGTTATCCCAAGGATATGATAGAATATACAATGCAACATTTATTTGTAATATATATATATACACACACATACATATTATATATACATAAAATAACGTACAATATATGTATATGCATGTAATATATACGTTAGTTTCATACTTTAGTTTGTACAAAATGTTCGAACATTATAAACGTGTAGAATACGTATATTATTAGCAGCGTAGAATGCGTATTCGAAAACCTATTCGAAAACCAAAACGAATCATCAATTGAAAATAGAAACAAAAAAAGAAAAAAAAGGAAATCTTTAGTCCCGGTTGGTAATACGAACCAGGACTAAAGGGCCGCCCCACGTGGCCAGGCCGGGAGGGGACCTTTAGTCACGATTTCGTACTCCCGGTTCCAAAACCGGGACTGAAGGCGGTTGAGAACCGGGAGTACAGCTCGTTTCTTCACTAGTGTTACTAGCAAATATGTCCGTGCGTTTCAATGGGAGAAAAAAAAATGTCAACTGTTAATGGGAAATAACGACAGGAATGATACATTTCTATTTATGTTTTATCATTTCTCTAAAATTTAAAATCCATAATTAATTTTATGAGAACCATGACATCCTTAATATAAATTAATATCGCAACTTTATTTTTTAAACTATGCATGTGTTGCTAAGGTTAAAAATCAAGCTCTCTAAAACTTTCTTTATGGATCCATAAAAATATATAATTCTAATCTATGATTAAAGTCAGACAAGAAATTACTTGCAGGCGTACGTGTCCAAGAATTGGTTTGTCCGATGAAGATTATGAAAGGAGGCGTCTTTGGATTTTCCATACGACAGACCTTATCAAGGATTTCATAGATACATTTATTTATACTGAATTTAGTTCATGGTTTAATTAGTCGGACCATCGACTAATCTATATTTTTAATAAGATAAAGTTTTAACTTATAATCAAAACTACGTCATCAATTTGGCATTGTAAATCTTTATTTTTTTAACAAAGGTCAATGGTTCAGAGATCTATAATTTGTTTGTAATCAAAACATAATCATCAATTGGATGGTGTAAATGTTTTTTTAAAGAATGGTCAACGGTTCAAAAAACTATAATACTATATTTATTATTTTTTACATTTAGTTATACAAAAATTGAGCGCAACAAAAAGTCACGTAATCAAAGAGTGACAAAAAAGTCGGAAACAAATCAGAATTCAGAAACAAAGAATAAAAAAATAAAAAACAAAACAAATCTAGAACTCCAGAACAACCGTGCGGAGCGGACATGTCCAGAACTCGGAAACAATCAAGCGGAGAGCGAACGACCAATCAGAAAGCTGAGCACAACAACAATAAAAGAAAATAAATCGACTCGATTAAGGAAACAAATCAAACTCTAGAACTACTGAATGCGGCGCGAGCAGAGAATGAGCGCTATATGTTGGACGAATTAGGGCTAGATTTGGAATTTTTCTTCTATCCGATTTGGAGCGGTGTGGATTCCTTGTTTCCTTCTCATCCTTTCGGTTCTGTTTATTTTCTTTCCTTTGTACTTCAATTCCTGCTGAACTTGAACTCCATGAAGGGGGCGACTATGACTCCATGAGGCAGACAGAGTCCAGTCCTGATGAGAAGAGGCTTCACACAACAGCCAAGACCGCAAAGTGAGGGACTATATCTAGAGAGGAGAGATGATAGTTTGCACATTCAAGTACTCCCTCCGTTCTAAATTATACTTTTTTGGTACATCATTTGCTATGCACCTAGATATAATAATATATTTAGATACATAGCAAAATATATGAACCAAAAAAATCAAAGCGACTTATAATTTAGAACAGAGGGAGTAGTTTGTTAGGGAGGGCCAAACCGAAAATAATGGGACCGAAAAAAATGCTGAAATTTTACCTCTTTATTATTAGGTATAGATATAAATATAGATATAGATATTATATAACAACAACTGGGTCCCTCTTGGCCCAGCCCGTCCAAGCCCAGCCCCGAGTCCAGCCCGTCTGCTCTGCTCCGGTAATCCGTCGGAGACGGCGTCGCGAGCAGTAGACGCTCACTACTCCTCCCCCTCCTCCCCAATCCCATTTCGTCGTCCTTTGTGGCAAAGAGCATCATTCGGCGGTGTTGCACACTACGTGAAAAACGGTTTGTAGCAACGGGATAAATTTTTTTTAGGGGCGGCTGGTAATAGAGCCGCCCCTACAGTGGCGTGCTCGGAAGCCTAGAGACTAACCGCCCCTACAAATGGAACAGCAGGGGCGGCTCACTCACCAGCCGCCCCTACAAATATGTCTGATTTATAGGGGCGGCTCACTCACCAGCCGCCCCTGGTGTTTCTATTTGTAGGGGCGGCTCAATCACCAACCGCCCCTACAAATAACTCTGACTATATATTCCAAAGCACAGTCGAAAAATATCTTCAGAGCCGCGGCCAGGGCGACTCTTCCCCTCCCCTCTCTTTCTCTCCTCTACGCTCTCTCCCCCTCCCGACGCCACCAGGATCTTCCCCGATGCTCCCTCCCTCTCTCCCGCCGGTGCTCAATCCCTCCATCTCTCCCGGCGCTCCCTCTCTGTGGTGGGGCGGCCACTCCCTCTAAGGCAGCAGGCAAGCCGCTCCCTCCCCTGAGCATGAGCGGCGACAACCCCCGATGACATTCCTAGGTCTAGGCGAGTGGATCCATCGGTGGTGAGCTCAGGGCGACCGGATCTGTCGATAGCGAGCTTGGGGCGGCCGGATTCGTCGATGGGTGAGCTCGGGGCGGCCGGATCCGTCAGCGGCAAGCTCGGGGTGGCCAGATCCGTCGACCGGCTCGATGGTGGCGGCTCCCAGCGACGGCAAATCCTGGTTGTGTTGAGATGATCAGGATCAGGTGATAAGCCCATTAGTGGCTCAGGTAAGCATAAGTCGCATCAAGCTTCTCTCTGTAGTTGGCGAGCATAAGTGATCTGAAAACTGATTTTGTACTATGGTTTCCAGATATTAAATCTTTTTAGCTTTAGATTGCAGTTAAATATTAATTGCTATAGTCTTCTACATTATGAAGGGTTACTTCATGAAAAGGAAAATAAGTTATATTCCTTTACAATGTACTGTGCATGATTCATAAATTATATTTCACATTAGATGTCTTTTGTAGCTCTGGTTCTTTCTTTGTTAGGATTATCTGTTTCATGTTCTTGTTTGCCTAATTCAGTTTTCTGTTGTCTATGTGTGGCTTCCTCAACAATTAACATTAGATGTCTTTTGTTTAAGAAATGGTTAATAAGATTATCTAGGATTCGTGATGAAGAACTACCTACATCTGCAGATTAATGACCGCTATGAGTTTCCTCTTCAACTTGATCTTGATAGAGACAATGGAAAATATCTTTCTCCAGATGCAGATCGAAGTATTAGAAACCTCTATACGCTTCACAGGTAATTTATTTGTCATATACTGTTCCAATTCTTTGAATGGTATATAGGTGCAACAGCTATAATGGAGAAATCTAATTCATGTATATAGAAATGTGAAATTCCAACCAGTGTAGCACTTTTCCTTTAAGTTTCAGTTACTTTTTTCTAGACGCTGATCTCTGGTTCATGTAATACAGAAGAACCTGAGTGTAGAAATTGGCCAATAAATTGAATGTATGCAACATTATCCTTTTGCCCTACATAGTGAAGCTGTGTTGGAAAATGTGCAAATTTAAAGAAAATTGTTGTCTTCTTTGTTCTGACAGTTTATTTCACATTATTCATGTATTCTTGACAGCATGCATACAGAAATGATCCATTTTTTCTATGCTGATGTTGCCTGTCTTTTTTCATTCAGTGTTCTTGTTCATAGTGGGGGAGTACATGGTGGTCACTACTATGCTTTCATTTGGCCGACACTCTCGGATCAGTGGTGTGTTTCCATCTTATGAGTTTCAGTTCATGCTGGTAGATGTGTCTTCTGGTAGTTTGCCTTAATAATTTTCTGTCGTGCACCATTATTTTGATTGTGGCCCAGCATTTTAAGCTTAAGACATATTTGTGATTCTTAAAATGCTCCATGCTGCTGTTACCTTGGAATAATTTGTGGGAAGATAACCTCCCAATTAGACTTGATGTCTCTCTTATATATACAACATATGGGCCAATATGGGCCTAGAATGGATGGGCGTGATATATATGTAACAGCTGCATGATATTGAACTGAGTATTGTATATATTTCACAGTAATATCTTATTTAACCAGATGGCATATGGAATCACTTTCTTTGCTTATGCACAGCACATTGTCATCCAGTTACTATATCTTTGAAAATGTTTTACAGATGCCATCTCTATGAATTTTTCTGGTTGGTTTTCAGGTACAAATTCGATGATGAGCGGGTTACAAAAGAAGACACTAAAAAGGCACTTGAAGAGCAGTATGGGGGTGAGGAAGAGGTAACATTCTTTATAACAAATGTTCATTCAGTACAATGCAGTTACTTGTGGACTTCTATTAACTTTCTTCTTATTTCTTCTTTGTATGGAACAGTTGCCTCAAATAAACCCTGGTTTCAATAACACACCATTCAAATTCACAAAGTATTCGAACGCCTATATGCTTGTCTATATACGTGAGAGTGACAAGGAGAAAATAATGTGTAATGTCGATGAGAAGGATATTGCTGAGCATTTGCGTGTAAGTAGTTCTTGTATACTTTCCACCTTTTCTTTGTATCATCTTAGTATTTTCGTTGAAGATAGTGATTGATTGAACCGTTCTTATACAGATAAGGTTGAAGAAAGAACAAGAAGAGAGAGCACAAGAAGAAGGAGAAGGCTGAAGCTCATCTCTACACTATCATAAAGGTCTGGCCTTGTTTCAGTCATACCAGCAGCTAACTTCTCTCTTGGTGACTCCTCTTGATAGACTCACATGCTCAGATTCTAGTTAGACTAGAAATGTCCTAATGAGTAGCTCTTTACATATATGCAGACTCACATGAGGACGCAGGACGATGACCTGCCAGAATGCCTAATGGTACGCTTCTCCTCTTCTTTTTCCTATTTTGTTTTTAGAAAGACACTGGATGCCATGAATCATGATTCATGCATGCTACAGCTTGTGGGAGCTCCATCTTGCACGCCTTAAATGAGGAAAACGAAAGTCAAGGCATGCCATTAACAATTATCCTGTTTGATATTGCTCATAGATCTTTTTGGTGTCCTGGGCATAACTACATGTGTGTATATCGCTAAGATAAACTCATCTAATCAGTCGTCTCTTAGGATGTCATGTATCTAGTATAAACTTGATGGATTTACACCTCATCTGAATGCAGTGCCTGTTATTTTCTGATGAATGATAGTTGTCACATGCAGTAATTTATTGATCTTCTTTTTCTTTTGTTACTTGAGATGACCAAATAGCAATTGAGATGGTTGTCTTCTGAATTATAGAGATCAGAGAGAAGTAGAACAGATGAGTTCTCATTCGATCTATATTTGCATGGTTGTCTTCTGATTTATATTTGTAAATTTAATTTTTTTTTGTGGAAAAATGATTTGTAGGGGCGGTTGGTACTGTAGCCGCCCCTACAAATCGATTTGTAGGGGCGGCTGGTGTTCCCAGACCGCCCCTATAAATCGATTTGTAGGGGCGGCTACAGTACCAACCGCCCCTACAAATCGATTTATAGGGGCCGCCTCTACAAATCGATTTGTAGGGGCGGTCTGGGAACCGCCCCTACAAATACATGATTTGTAGAGACCCTTGCGTAGGGGCGGCTGGGCAAACCGCCCCTACAAATGGTCTACGACCGCCCCTAAAAATCCTTTTTGACGTAGTGGCAGTCACTGTTGAGGAAGAAGACGCCAGGCCATCGGCCTCGCTGCGCCACCGGCCGCAGGAGGTGACTGCTCGCGCCCCGCCGCGACATTGGCCGCAGGAGGCGCCTGTCCGCGCCAGCGGCGGACGGAGCTCTGGCGCTTGCTCCTGTCCTCCAATTCGTTGGCTGGAACCATCCCGCCGTGGATTGGGGAGCTCGCGCGGCTCCGAGTTCTGGAACTGTCCGAGAACAGGCTCACCGATGGCGTGCCACCGGAGCTCCTCCATTGTAGGGTCCTGGTCCGGATGGATCTCAGTGGCATCTTGCTCCACGGCTGGCTGCCCTCAGGCCTCGCGGAGCTCAAGAACCTGAAATTTCTCTCGTTGTCCGGCAACAATTTCAGTGGTGGGATACCTTCCGGTTTGGGCTAGCTGAGATCACTGTAATTTCTTAATCTGTCCAACAATTCTCTATCAGAGGAGGTTCCTATAAGTTGATCTTGTGGCAGTGCGAAATCACACTGTTTTACTGCTTGACAACAACAAACTATCTGGGGAGGAGGAGATAATTGCTGCTACCGGTGACGAGTCAAACTATGGAAATGTAAATCAATAACAATATCTGTACTAGTAGTCCACCAGAAACACTGATTTGTTCTTCTCATTGTGTACTAGAAAATATCTTGATATATCCATAGGAACAATCCTGTCCTATGTATGATAATCATTAATCTTCAATAATTCATGTTGCAACATATAAAAGTTAGCAGCCGTAAAAGTATGGGAACAAGCCACTTCAATCTCATTGTGTCTTGTTACAGGCACCAGCAGCAACTGTTAAGCTCTGCAATCATAATCAGCCTCAGTTTCACGAACCCGCTATACACAGTTCTCATAGTGCTCAACCAAGTCAAGTAATGACATATATATGTCCAGGTGCCTGTGAAGACTTGAATTGAGTCTTTCACTTCTCTGGTTACTTCTCATACCCAGGAAAAACTTGTCATATTGAAAAGCAGCAGCCCATAGTTTCCCATTCTTGTACATCATTGCAAGCCAATCTCTATTTGTTGCAGTCTGGTACTAGGAAAGAAAGGCATTCCATTTAGCTTTCAAACGTTTCTGAACTAGCATAATAAAAAAGTGAGGAACCCATCCAAGCAGTCGCTATGCAAATGCTTCAAAATATTTTTCTCCACATGACATGAACAGATGCAATGACTTACACCAGGAAGCACTTGCCGAATAGCTTTAATCATGGACTAGTCGCCATCAGTAATTACTGGCTGTGGTTTCTCTGACACATTGCTTTTAGAAATGCTTGGAGCACCCATACATACGAATCAGCGCACTCATCACAAATGATGCCACAACCAAAAACCGTTGTGTTGCAGTGATGGTTGAGCCCAACCCCGAATGGGACAAATGGCATCTTATACCTGTTCATCCGATAAGTGCTGTCAAAGACGACCACGTCAGCAAATGATTGGTAGTTCATACGAGAATAAGTATCGCACCAAAATAAGCTCATCAGATGATTGTCATCATCAACTTTATAATCAAAATAAAAATCTGGATCACTCTTCTGCCTCTTCAGCATGAGATCTAGAACTGTCCTTGCATCACCTTCTGCGATTCTTGACCTCTTGTTCTTAGAACAATAGTTGCAAATATCCTTAGTAACAATGCCATATGCCAACTTTGTCATATCCTCCATATCTACATTGAAGAACATCTCTTATGACATACTTACGGATTCCAACAGCTTCCATTGACATGATCTTATTTCTATGGAAATCCTTACTCTTCCGGTGAGACTATAGAAACAGAACTTCATCAGGCATAGCTAGGCGATGTTTAAGCTCATCCACAAAATTATTCACGTACCATACGCCACGAGATTTGCCATCTCGCTCCCCTTCTCTACAACACACAAACTTTCTCCTTTCTAACACTGAAGCCCTTGTCCCTCGCATAATTATTATGGAATGTGAAAGCCTCATCTTCACTTGCAAAAGTCTCATTTGCTATGCTCCAGAACTCATCCATTTTTTTTGTACCGGTCCCCAACATCTGCTTGTTCTTCTGAACATTTGCTTGTCATAACCAATATTGCCAGCTTCCTGCAAATCAAAATGGATAATGTTTCGCTCAATACTTGACATCAAACATTACTAAATCGGACATCATCAGTTGCAGGAAAAACTGATGTTGTTATTGATTTACCTTTCCATAGTTGGACTCGTCACCGGCAGCGGCAGTTATCTCCTCCTCCCCAGATATTTTCTTGTTGTCAAGCAGTAAAACAGTGTGGTTTCACAGTACCACAAGATCAACGTACAGGATCCTCCCCGGATAGAGAATTGTTGGACAGATTAAGAAATTTCAGCGACCTCAGCTGGCCCAGACCGGAAGGTATGTCACCGCTGAAATTGTTGCCGGACAACGAGAGAAATTTTAGGTTCTTGAGCTCCGCGAGGCCTGAGGGCAGCCGACCGTGGAGCAAGATGCCGCTGAGATCCATCCAGATGAGGCCCCTACAATGGAGGTGCTCCGGCGGTATGCCGCCGGTGAGCCTGTTCTTGGACGGGTCCAGAACCCGGAGCCGCACGAGCTCCCCAATCCGCGGCGGGATGGTTCTAGCCAACGGATTGGAGGACAGGCACAGGCGTCGGAGCTGCGTATGCCGGTGGCACGGACGGGCAGCTCCTGCGGCCGGTCTCGCGGCGAGGCGCGGGCGGTGGCGTCCCGCGGCCGGTAGCGCGGCGGGGCGAGGACCCAGTTGTTAAATAATATAAAATAATTTATTTCTTTAATTGGCTGCTTTGGGATTCGTGCCATTTTTAGAAAAGGAAGTACTGCGGCAGTACCCTTATTACAGTTCTGAACTAAACCCTTTTTTCGTACTCTGCCACACGTAAACAGTCATAAAATGCGCGCTGTATAATAATTTGGCATAAAACACGTACATGCACTCACATCGATGATCAGATATATATGCGCGTATATCATCCATATGAGCAACTCCGATCTGAAAGACTAAGCTGGCACTGTAAGGCTCCCTAGGGCGAAGGAAACACGCTAGCTAGACCGGCTTTGCTAGGCAGAACGGTTCCAATCTAGTGTTATGGTTAGAGCCAGCTAGCAATGACGATATGTGTTACGCCTTTGCTACCACTAGTGGTATGTCCGTGCTAACGCTACGGTAAAAACTAAAAGACAGAATTTTTCTACGCAGCAGCTGGGCTAAATCTCTCCCTAATTAATGCTAGCCCAAGCCTAACAACTCTTTGGCTAAATGTGTCCCAAATGCTAGCACAAGCCTCAAACTTCTCTTGGGCCGAAGCCACCCCGTGGCCTAGCTCCCACCTCTCCCCCTCTCCCTCTCCGCACATGGGCCAAGCCCATCGTCGGCCTCCTGAAAGGTCCTAATGGCTAGAGGGGGTGAATAGCCTATTAAAAATTTCTAAAACAACACTTAACAAATCGGTTAGACAATTATGAGGCGAAGCGAGTGTTGCGCTAGCCTACTAAAAATGCAAGCCACCTACCACAATTCTAGTTAATGTAGTTTCTATCCACACAATAACTATGTCACTACACTAAGTTAGTGTGTTCTCAAAGTTTAACTAAAGAGCCACACTAACCAAACTAACAAGCTCTCACAACTAACTACACTAAAACGCTTGACAACTAGTTTGCGGTAATGTAGAGAGAGTGAGCAAGATGGTTATACCGCCGTGTCGAGGAATGAGCCAATCAATCACAAAAATGAATACCAATGAAGACCAATCACCTCGGAATCAAATGATGAACACAATGATTTTTTACCGAGGTTCACTTGCTTGCAGGCAAGCTACTCCTCGTTGTGGCGATTCACTCACTTGGAGGGTCACGCGCTAATTGGCATCACACGCCAAACCCTCAATAGGGTGCTGCACAACCAACACAAGATGAGGATCACACAAGCCACGAGCAATTCACTAGAGTACCTTTTGGCTCTCCGCCGAGGAAAGGTTAAGAACCCCTCACAATCACCACGATCGGAGCCGGAGACAATCACCAACCTCCGCTCGACAATCCTCGCTGCTCCAAGCCGTCTAGGTGGTGGCAACCACCAAGAGTAACAAGCGAATCCTGCAGCGAAACACGAACACCAAGTGCCTCTAGATGCAAACACTCAAGCAATGCACTTGGATTCTCTCCCAATCTCACAAAGATGATGAATCAATGATGGAGATGAGTGGGAGGGCTTTAGCTAAGCTCACAAGGTTGCTATGTCAATGCAAATGGTCAAGAGAGTGAGCTTGAGCCGGCCATGGGGCTTATATAGAAGCCCCCACGAAATAGAGCCGTTGTACCCCTTCACTGGGCACAACATGGGGAGACCAGACGCTCCGGTTAGATCGACCGGAAGCAGGACCCCAGCGTCCAGTCGTGCGATGTACGCCACGTGTCCCCTCTCTTCAAATACTGAGCGCCCGATCCCAACGGTCAAGTGATGACCGGACGCGCTGCTGTGAAGTGACCGGACGTTGGACCTCAGCGTCCGGTCGTTTGCAGTAAGCATCCAGAACTGAAAAATCACGACCGGACGCGTCCGATCACTCGGCGTCTCCTCTGTGCGCTGCCACGTCAACAGGACTAGACGCACCCCATCAGTGTCCGGTGACAAAGTGACCCAACGTCCGGTCAAAGACCGACGCCAGTGTCCTCACACTTCCACTGACTGGACGCACCAGTCCTACCGAGACCAGCGTTCGGTCACTTACAGTGACCCCCATCTTTTCTGTATAGGGCGCTGGTGGCACCGTCGGACTGTCCGCACTCTACGGGCGGACACTCCGCCGGTGAAGTTTCTAACCCTTTCTCAAATGTGCCAACCACCAAGTGTATCACCTTGTGCACATGTGTTAGCATATTTTCACAAACATTTTCAGGGGTGTTAGCACTCCACTAGATCCTAAATGCATATGCAATGAGTTAGAGCATCTAGTGGCACTTTGATAACCGCATTTCAATACGAGTTTCACCCCTCTTAATAGTACGGCTATCGATCCTAAATGTGATCACACTCACTAAGTGTCTCGATCACCAAAACAAAATGGCTCCTACCATTTATACCTTTGCCTTGAGCCTTTTGTTTTTCTCTTTCTTCTTTTCAAGTCCAAGCACTTGATCATCACCATGGCATCACCATCATCATGTCATGATCTTTATTTGCTTCGCCACTTGGAATGTGCTACCTATCTCATGATCACTTGATAAACTAGGTTAGCACTTAGGGTTTCATCAATTCACCAAAACCAAACTAGAGCTTTCACCTCCAACATCCCTCCCAAGCTCAAAGGTCACCTGGTGACCCACTCCCTCCTCCCCGCCTCCCCCACTCCCCCTCTCATCTAGGCCACGATCGGCCAAAGTCCATCACCCCGAGCCCACACGTCCTCCCCACCACTCGCTTTCACACTCCACTAAAAAAACCTCTCCCTTTTGCATCGTCATTCTTGGCCCAGCCGTGCGACAATCCCACCTGGTCTCCCACTATCTTCCCTCTCCGTCTATCTGCCCTATGGTCCCACTTGTCGGCCCCTCCTCAACCTTTCTATTAGCCCCCGATGGCCACTGTCGCTCGGCGTCGTACGCCATGGTGGCAGTCAGCGTCCGCATTATTACCTCAAATCGTCGCAGTTGCCGGTCAACTCCTACGCGCACGTGTCGCCGTCTCTATCACCCCGCTGCCTCATATCCACATGCCAACATACCTCAAGCTGAGCCACCACAGCTCCTCGCTCCGTGGCGCATCAGCTAGCACTGCCGGCTACCGCGCTTCAGCCATGCACGCCGCACCCCGCCTTCTCCGCGCGCTACGTAGGCCGTCCCTTGACTATCCATGGGCAGCCGCGGCATCCACGCCCCAGCCTCGCGCACAGGTTAACACAACGCCGACAGCGACAGCGACCCCACCCGGCTCCACGCCACGTCCACCACAGCCTCCCGACGCCTAGAGGCGACGCCGCCCCCCGCCGCGGCCTCGTGTCGCCCGGCGGTGGCACTGCACGGCCTTGCCCACGGCGAAAATGGCACGACGGCGGGAGGACAAGTGTTGGAGATGGGTCTGGAAGAGAGAGCAGTGCTATAGGAAGAGGAGAGGTCCACAACGTCGGGCTCAGTTCTTTTTTCCAGAACTTGCAAGTGTGGGAAATTGAATCGTGGGCAGGCTGAGACAGAGAGCGTGTGGTGGCGTGATGGGATAGCTTCAACGCAGGAGGAGGCATGATCCAAAGAGTCCTGACCATTTGATCGAATTGAAACCTCCAGGGAAGACCTAGCAGCCTCTGATTTTAATGTTGTTGTATTCCTAGGTACAAATTGTGTGGTACAGAAAGGTTGAACGATCTCAGCGGGGGACATAATTTGGGGTGTACCTAGCTTTGTTTTGATTGTTCCTTTATAGTGTAGATTCATGGAAGCCTGTAAAGACTTTAACGCCCATGAATATACCAAACATATATTTGTTGGTCCCTAAGACATGTTGTAAATTTTGTGTTGGCTTCTGTCTGCTACCCAATAAATAGGATGCCAATATATATGCATGATTTGCGAGAGGACAAAAAAAAAAGAATAATTGTTTCCACTATGCCACTAATGATTTTCAGAGGTACCCCTTTTTGTGTAGATGTGGGTCTAAAAAAAAGAACAACTGTAAAAATGGTTCCAGGGACCGTCCGCCTCTAGAAATCAATTTCTAGAGGAGGTTGTGTTTCTAGCCACACCTCTAATGATGCCCCCTATTTTCAGATGCAGTTGGAACATCATTTGCCTTAACAAATTGAGGCACTCTAGAGACAGTTGGAAACATCACCCAACTCAAGAAATAAGTTTCTACAGGCTTTTCGCCGTATGGACCACTTAAAAAAAAATCTGCACCACAAAAAAAGCAAAACTTTGCTAAATCAAGTAGGACGAAGACAAAATATATACCAAAGTAGTAGAGCTCGAAGTGATCTACAACTATTTTGTTTATAACTTTTTCATTTGTAATAAACTTAGGGCCCCAAAATTATATTTTAAGTTCCCTAATTTAAAAATTCAAAATTTTTTATTTTTCAAATGACCTTGGATGAGGCGCCTTACAAAATTATAGCCCCCAACGTGATCTAAAACTTTGCAGTTCATTTTTTATATTTGAAATCATTTGAGCCGAAATGTTACTGTTTCGATTGTCCATGTACGCATCCATCTTATTGCCAAGCGGCTAGCTTTGTCTCACTCATAGAAATTGTAACAACTAGATTAAAAGTTGATAGCTTAAATATAGATCCTCGATGTCATGGAAAGGATGCAGCCAAAGCTTATATCACATAAGCTTAAGATCCAACTAAATACCTGTCGCGCTAAGGAAAAAATTATAGAAATCTTAATTTATCACTACTACAGAATTGGACATCACTGTCGGCCTCATCATTGCCGGATTTTAAAAAACCGACAGCGATAGGACCAACCGACACTGATATTTGGATATTCACTGTCGGTTTTAGCCCAGAACCAGCAGTGATATTGGGTCATCACTGTCGGTTTTAGCCAAGAACCGACACTGATACTATCACTGTCGGTTCGTGGCTTGAACCGACAGTGATATGCTGCAAGAAAACTTTATAAGTTTCTCATATGATGTTCGATGAAGACGGACTTTATATCAAAGTTGTAGTACTCGACGAGATCTACAACTTTGTACTTCAAACTTTTTTCATTTGAGATCGTTTTGATGTCCAAATATTTTTATTTGAAATAATCTATCTAACAAAAATTACGTTTGATTTCTAAAATTTAAAATTTGAATTTTTCAAACGGCCTCAGATGGAGAAACGCCCAAAACAAAAGTTGTAGATCTCGAAAAGTTATACAACTTTATATTTGAAAACTTTTTCATTTGAGATCATTTACTACTTCAAAATGTTGTTTGAAATTAAAATTTAAAATTGTTGAAAAACTATGATTTCTCTTTTTAATCTCTGGCTAAAACTTGTAATTAGTATTTCTCCATCATACTAACTTCAAATTTGATGATTTTTTTTCTAAAAATTTCTAAAATCATGCTCTATCAATTTATTGTGTTCTTACCGCTATTATTTTATCTATTTTTTCATGTGACTGCGTGTTTATCTATTTGAATTTTGAATTTCAAAAAAGAGCAACTTTAAACGTCATTATGGAACACTAAATGATTTCAGCTGAAAAAATCATGAACACAGAAATTCTAGAACTTATCTAGATCTACAACTTCTATTTTAATCATTTTTTCATCCGATAAAGTGATAATAACATTGTTCACGAAATTTGCATATCTCTCTTATAGTTTCATAAACAATAAGAGGGATATGTAACATTTGTGAACAATGTTACTACCACTATGTCGGATGAAATAAATGATCAAATGACCAAAATAGAAGTTGTAGATCTCGAAAAGTTTTGAAACTCTGTAGTTGACAACTTTTTGATTTGAAATCATCTTGTCAAGGAAAATTACGTTTGAATTTCTAAAATTTGAAATTTAAATTTTGTAAACGACCTCAGATGGAGAAACTATCAAAATGAAAGTTGTAGATCCTAAAAAGTTATGAAACTTTGTAGTTGACAACTTTTTAATTTGAAACCATTTTCTCAAGGAAAACTATGTTTGAATTTCAAAAAAATTAAAATTTGAATTTTTTAAACGACCTCGATGGACAAACAGCAAACCCGAAATTTGTAGATCTCAAAAAGTTATGAAACTTTGTAGTTGATAACTTTTTGATTTAAAATCATCTTGTCATGGAAAACTACGTTTGAATTTCTAAAATTTGAAATTTAAATTTTGTAAACGACATCGGATGGAGAAACTACCAAAATGAAAATTGTAGATCTCGAAAAGTTATAAAACTTTTAGTTGACAATTTTTTCATTGGAATTCGTATAGGATCCCAAATACTCATTTAAAAATTAGAAGAACATAAAATGGCTAGGACGAAAATCTCATTTGGAGACAAACAACTTGCAGGTGGAGTGGTTAGGGGCCGAAGACGCAAAGCAGGATGACAGGGGTTCGAGTGTCGGTGGCCACGAAGCACGCGTTTTTCGGGCGAAAAATCGCTTGACTTGTGACTTACAACGCGCGCCCGTGTGGCTGTCCAGTGGGGCCTCTCCCGGTATTAAAAATAATTCCCTATTTTTCAATGAATTTTTTGGCTTTCCTAGAAACCACATCACTGCCGGTTCACATCACTGTCGGTTTATAAGAACCGACAGTGATGTTAATCCCACATCACTGTCGGTATACTACTGGCGGTTCAAAATCCAGCAGTGACGGAGGTTTTTAAACCGGCAGTGATGTCAAGATCTGGTAGTGAGTTGTGCCCTACAGTGCCTGTCTGTGTTTTATTCGCACCCGTCCTGCTAGAAAGTCCACGGCATCACATCCGTACGTCCTGCTGGTTGTCTTATTCGCATGAATGCGTGTGTCACACCAAGGGCCATATGGCTATGAACAACCACAATAGTCAAATACTCATACCGTATCATTTCCACGTATACAGATTGATTACAACATCCAGGCATAGAAACTCTTCGACCATGTCTTCACAAAGGTGAATGACGCTGCAATATAATCGTCGTCAAACAAGCAGGAGATTGGCAAGGCTTTCGCTCGAGCCCTACCGAGTGGTAACTCCATTGATTGGGCTGATCCAGAAGAAGCAGGAGCAAAAGGTTCTTCAGCGACACCTTTAACAAGGAGACCCTCATCGCTTGCCCAGACTGATCTGAGCTGAGCTTTCGTCAGAACCTTTGCCAGTGCTCCCGTTGTCCCACCACGACAGAGGTAGGCGCGCACCGGCAAGCATCGGTGCCTGGACGGAGGAGGAATCCGGTCGCTACCACACCATGTGGAGCCATTCTCAGACTCGCCTGTGATGGTGCGAGGCACGTACCAATCGTCCATGCCTAGATGGAGGGTGGTGCCGGCCGCCGTCATACCACGTGGAGATGTTACCGGACTCGCCCGTGATGGTGGGATGCGCACACCGGCAAGCGTCCACACCTGGATGGAGTGGGGTGCCGGTGACCACCACACCACACACAGCTAGTCTCGGACTCGCTCGCAATGGCAGGAGGCATGCACCGGCAAGCATCCACGCCTGGACCGGGGGGCGGGGGGTTTGCCGGTCGCTGCCACACCACAGGGAGCCGTTCCCGAACTTTCAAGCGATGGTGGGAGGCGTGCACCGGTCGTTGTCTTATTCCCATATGTTTGTCACGCCAAGGGCCATATGGCTATGAACAACCACAACAGTCAAATACTCATGGTACCTTGTCATTTCCACGTATACAGATTGACTACTAATTAATGTGTCTGACTTATCTCTCATGGTCAATTATTTGTTCCATATAGACAAAAAATATTATAGTACCTCAGATTAGCAAGCTGATGTGTAGTATTCGAGATGACGAAATGGTTGCCTCGTGGCTAGGGATCACCCTTTTAATTTGGTCAACTCTGTTCACACGTCACGCTCACCTTAATAAAAGTACTAAAGGTAGGCTAAATTACGATTTACGATATCCTATACCATGGGCTTCCTATTATTATATGATATATGAATCAATTCTGTACTGAAACCCCTTTTTCCCAATTATGTACCAGGCATAAACACCCCTAAACACACAAATGCACTAACATCTATGGACGCATCTACTGCTGCATAAATGATTTCACGAGACATTACCCAATCATTAAAGGTGGTGGTCACAAAATTCACTCGTCTCCTAAAGTACCTAAAGATTTTCGGAGACGGACATTTTATTTACAGAGATGGTCCCAAAATGCCATCTATCAATATGGATTTACGAAGGCGCTTGAAAATTAGCCCTTCTCTCAAAATCCGCTAATAGGTTTCTTAACTGGTCCATCTTCGAAAAAAGGAGGTCATATTCAGAGGCAGACCTCTTAAGAATCCCCTCTTAGAAAAATGGATCCAGGCAAAAAAAGCCTATTAATTAACTGTACCTACCTATACATTGCAAACTTAGGGTTTGGCTCTCAGCCACCTCTCTCGTCTCTCACTTCTCACCGACGCCTCTCTCCCTCAGCGTGCGAGGCCCTCCTGCGGCACGGCGACGCATGCATGCGCAGGAGATGCGCCTCGACTGGCGTGGGGCAGGAGAAGGCCGGCTTCCAGCGGCCGATTGGTAGTGAGATTGGGGGCGGAATTGCTCCCGTGTCGTATTGTTCTTTGGTAAACACCGGTGTTTCTCCACGTGTAAGGGTCTAGGTCTACATGTTAAATTAACAGTAATCAAAGCAACCAGCAGCCGGCATGTTCGGTTGGCTGATTCGTATCGTTGCTGGTTCGTGAAGAAGTACTGCTGGCTGGTTTGTGTGAGAGAAAAATACTGTTCCGGCTGGAAATTTACGATCGTTTACGACAATCCACTAATTCGATGTAACATCTAAGGGTCAAAAGCTTAAATCAGGTGGGTAGAAGTATTTAAGATGGGAAATATTTATCAATTCTTTGGCTCCTGAATAGTAACAGTAGATAGATAGAGCGACACAACAAATGAAGCACACGTAGACACACAGCGAGGAGCATCCATTCATCAGTTCCACGTAGGACGTTATGGTTTTGATTTATTTATTCATATAAATGCGCAGCCAAGCCGGTTGACCCCGATCGAAGCCTTCCATTCCGTACACACTCCGATTCCAACAAGCCCACTTCGTCATGGACACCACCACAAACTCGTCAACGTCGTCGTCCTTGCCGGACTGCGTCATCTTCGACGTCTTCCACTACTGGGCCGCCGCCACTGCCTGCGAGCACAAGGTTCCACAGAAGCCAAATTGCTCATGGTCCGTCGTCTAGTTAGCTATTCCTGCTTGATTCCCGTGAATGTATCACATATATCTCAGAGCTGTATATCTCATCTTTGCACTAGCAGGTGCCTGGTGTGATGTTTCAGCTTTCCTCTGCATATAGCGTGGCTGCATCGGACCGTGACGACCGTTGGCGGCGGGAGCACGCCAGCAAGGCCACTGAAGCTGAGGATAACGATGTAGCCGCCGTGCACCAACGACCAGTGGCACGGCCGCCGTGCGCGTCAGCGATGTCCGTCGACCAGCGTCGCTTCATGACATTAGAGCTGTGCACGCTCGCAGCCGTGAGTAGCTGCCAAGAGTGGGAGCCCGAACTAGTCCCGTTCGTGGCGACCCTCGGCGATAAGCCGGTTGTCCCGTTAGGTCTGATGCCGCCACCGACCGACGAAGGCCGCCGGCGCCGCGTCGTGAACGGAGAGATCGACGACGACGAAGTTACCCTACTACACTGACTGGACGCGCAGCCGGCGAACTCGGTGGTGTACATCGCACTGGGAAACGAGGTTCCGCTGCGCGTGGAGCTGGTGCACGAGCTGGCCCTCGGCCTGGAGCTCGCCGAGACGCGGTTCCTCTGGGCTCTGAGGAAGCCCCGTGGCGGCGGCTGCATCTCCGGCGAAGAAGACGTCCTCCCTCCTGGTTTTCGAGAGCGCACGCACGGCCGGCTCATCACCTTCGGGTGGGTTCTGTTAGAAATATAGGCAAATTCAAGTTTAATTTAATCCGTAAAAGAGATATAAACAAAATACTCATGATATCATATATGTGCTCGTTCAAATGAGACATCTCCATGGATATAAAAATAGTGCTAACCAGTGAGACATGATACATATTATTGTCTGAATAAATCATGACCATCATATAGTTAACACTAACCAGCAAGATTGTAATAGAGATCATATAATTAACAAGACGGGTGAAGTGATTATACCCTGCAGCAGAGCTGGATGCACCAAACATGATGCCTGTCATTGTAGTCGTCCCGCTCGATGCAGTGAAGAACGGAAGCGACGGGAAATGCAACTCACGGCGGGAACAGGGAGGGGACGAAGCGAGTAGTTGTGCCGCTTGCGGAGCAACTCACGGCGGGAACAGGGAGGAGACGAAGCGAGTAGTCGTGCCGCTTGCGGACACTCCCCAAAAACGTGATGGCCGCCCTTCACCCGAGCAGATGAACTCGATGAGCGGAGACGTTCCGGAGGCTCTACTCTTCCATCTCGTGTGCGCGCAGGAGACGGAACGGGAAAACTTTTTTAGACAGCGAGAATTTTTGGTTTTCGTAGTAATCACCAGGAAAAATTGGACCAGGCGATGGAGTTAGGAATATATCCCACACACGGATGGGAAGGCTAGCGGACTCAGGAAGACTAGAAGGTAGCAGATACGATGAATGCTAGAGAAGGAAACTCCTGTATTCATTTGCCAATTAATTAATGGAATGAAAAGACCTTCTGTAACTTACGTAATCAAGGATTCTAATTGGCAAGATGGAATACTGAACGCTTGTTGCCTTCCTGCATGCCTAGTCACGTCCAAGGCCCAGCCGATCACAAGCCTCGTGTGCCTACGGTTGGTGTACTAAACCAATAAATATTATTTAATACAAATCATAGAGTTTATTAATTATTGTATATATTATATGGGCCTAGACCATAATATACCAACAGGTTCCGCAGATCAGCATACTGGCGCATGGCGCCGTCGCCCGTCGGCGCGTTCCTGACGCACTGCGGCTAGGGCTCCACCCTTGAAGGGCCTCTCTTTGCGTGCCCGCTCGCCATGCTGCCCATTGCTTGGGACCAGTGGTCGAACGCGCGGCTTTTGGAGGGCAAGAAGGTGGGAGTGCAGGTGCCGAGGGGTGAGAAGGACAGGTCGGCGTTCAGTCGTGACGGCGTCGCGAGCGCGGTGCGGCTTGGCATGACGGAGGTAGAATCTAGGAGGGCCTTTGTGGGGAATGCAAAAAAGCTCCAGGCCATTGTGTCTGACAGAGAACTCCAGGAGGAGGGATACATCGACGGATTTATTCAACAACTTACGTCTTACAAGGTGAACTGAAGGCTTCCCTTTTCGCTGTCGTATGAGAACTCCAGGAGAGATACATAGACCTGTGATGTTGTATCCTGGTCGGTGTCGTTCCAACCCCATCCTGGCCCCTCTTTTCAGTCTTCATCAGTTGTTATTTCGTATGCGATCGAGGCTTAGCCTGTATTGTTACGAGAACAGGTGTTTAAGTAGCCTATGGACTTATAATCTTGCACGATCAAGCCAATTGGTTTTGTGGTATGGACACCTATGGTGTACCTGAGGGAACGAGGTCTGTGCCGATTGATCTAGAAGCTCAATAGTGAGGACGATGGGATGCAGTCTGGGAGAGCTTGTCTTAGAGACCCCCGTGCGGGTTATTCCATTGGTGGTGTGATCTACCTTCTTAGGTCCTGTTTGTGACTGCTTATAATCGATTCGATTATAACCATCATACCGCAGGGATTTTTTGATTCTTCACTGTGCTAGTTCAATTATTTGAAGCTGTTGTCAAAAGAATCGGAAATAATCAAAGCGTTTGGTATGATTCTCGCCTTTTTTTTCACCGAGAATTGTATTGCAAGCGAAAACAAACGAGGCCCTCGTCTAGCTTGCTAGGTTGGTTGATATGATTAGAACCGAGGGTGCAAAACACTTTTACGGTAGAAATTGCAAACATAGTGCAATTCTAGATAGATATCTTGTATAGGTTTTGATAAGTATCCCTTCAATTCCAACTATAAGACGTTTTGGCTTTTCTAAATACATAAATTTTGTTTTGCGTTTAGATACACTATGTCTAGATACATAGTAAAAGCAGAGTACCTAGAAAAGAGGGAGTGGGTTTTTAGTTGGCCATTTAGTTTTTAAGTTGCCTAATTTACCATCCTCGCCTTGGGCGGCGTCATGGTCCCTACACATGGTAGCAACGGCGTGACACATTAGTGCTAGTAGGCTCTAACCCTAACACTATATTTGATCCTGCCTAGACCGCAACGTCGGCCGGGCTTACAATGCTAGCTCGGTCTTTTAGATCACAGTTGATCATAGACTTACGGATAGGATATACATGTATGCGTTCATATATGTGAGTGTAGGTACGTGTTAACGAGTGTTTTACATATGGTACTACATATAAGGCAAAAAGGGCTTGGTTCGGAGATATATTCATATCATAATAATAGGAAATCGCCTACCGTTAGCATATTTGTTGAGGTCAGTGTGAACAGAGTTAACGAAAGGGTGGGGCGCTGTGGCCACAATGGTTGGTGAGAAGTCGTCGTTGTTGACAGCGGCATGAAATTTAACAATTTGAGCCGGCGTTGAGTCGCATATGCTGCCGCGTATTTGAGCCGGTGTTTGAATTTGGTGTTGGAGTGCTACACATCATTATAAGTCCCGCTACGAGAGAATGCACCCTCACTGCCCCCCAGATCTGGACATCACTGCCGGTTCAAAAACCCACTTCACTGCCGGATTTTGAACCGATAGTGGCATACCGACAGTGATGGGGGGTTAACATCACTGCTGGTCCTTAAAAACCGACACTGATCTATAGGAAACCGTGTCGGTTCCTGGCTCCACCGGCAGTGTTCAGTTGAACAACACTGCCGGTTTGTAGTGCCAACCGACAGTGACGGTTGCTTCAAGAGTGTCGGTTCTTGGCTCAAGCCAGCAGTGTTGAGCAAGCCTACACTGTCGGTTCATGGATCAAACCAGTAGTGTTGTAGTAAATATTAGTGTCGGTTCATGAATCAAACCGGCAGTGTTCTCGTAACTATCAGTGTCGGTTCATGCTTCAAGCCGGCAGTGTTGAGTAAGCCAACACTGTCGGTTTGCTTCTAACCGGCAGTGATGGTTACGACAACACTGCCGGTTTATTGCTAACCGGCGGTGATGGCCCGTTCGTATTTTATTGTTTTATAATTTATTTTAATTTATATTTTTTTGTGGAA
This sequence comes from Miscanthus lutarioriparius, assembly GCA_904845875.1. Lineage (NCBI taxonomy): Eukaryota > Viridiplantae > Streptophyta > Magnoliopsida > Poales > Poaceae > Miscanthus > Miscanthus lutarioriparius. The sequence goes on from CAJGYO010000010.1 coordinate 33,787,569, forward strand.
ACGGGTTTCGCTTTATATACGCTACGTAGATGACAGGTCCATCAATATTAAACACTATAAATGTTACGATTACAATTATAATGTTCTTATCCACATCTCGATCCCTCAAAATAAAAAAAATATTCTTGAACTTCACACATGCTTCTCGGACTTCTTACAATAATCTGGCAAGCCGCTCTGGGCCATACTGGTCCTTGTACTTCACGGATTGTGCAATGGAAAATACTCCATCTTTTTCCAATACCTCGGCTAAGATGAATTTTGCCAGCTCCGATTGTAGTGCGACAATCTCCATGTCTAGCAGCCTTTCGTGCTTATATTTCTTGCGCTATCGTTCAAAAAAGATGATATCCAAAGAGGAGCAGTAAATCATTTTGTTGAATTATTAACAGACATAAATGAAATGGGGATTATACATACCAACTTATCGGCTTCTTCCGATTTCCTGCCGATATAGCGAAGCATTACCCACATTACATAAAACCCGCATTTATTGTTTTCCGCCGACTGTGATAGGTACTTCCCCTCCATTTCGACAACCTTGAATGGGACCGGCGTCCCACCGATATGTCTTCTTTGGACACTGAGCAACATTAAAAGGAGAAACGTTAGAAAGCGGTATGTGTGATTAAAAAATAATAGTTATTAGGATTGCTTACTAATTCAGCACTGCCACCGGTGTATCCAGATGATGAAATGGTTTTTTCTTCGAGTCCCACACCTCGAGCAGATTTTTAGCAAGATTAACACAAATGAAGACGAAATGGTTGCTGCAATCACAGAATCCTAATTATTGAATAATCTTAACGAAAAAAGAAGCATAAAATTAAAAGCCAATAACACATACTCGCAGTTATAGGCTAGCACTATGTGGGTTTTCTTCTTCATCGTGAATTCGTTGAAAACAGCAATCAATCTCTATTTCAGGTCTTCCACGTCACATCCATAGAGGCCTAGACATGTCCTCTCATTGACTCGCATGGGGTCCAAGAAGCCTATGTAATCCCATTTGCTTTTTAGAATGCAAAATTTTGCTATACACCTACATAAAATTATGGGAAGTGCTCAAAAGTTAACAATTTGTGTCTCGAGAGAGTAGTTAATTGTAATATCGTACGTGTATGGTACTTACATAGTCCACAGCGTCAACATGTGAACATCGAGAGAGCATTTCTGGTATAGCTGGAACAAGCACTCCCACTCGACATCGAACTTCTCTTCTTCAGGATATTGGAAAACATGTGGCGAACGGATAATAACCTCAAAACCAAAGTCGTCCGTCTCTGTTGCTTGAGCCATGTAATATTCATATAACTGGCGCATATATGTTGTCAGATTTTTATACTCATGATCGGAAACCAAAAGATTGCCCCTTTCATACTTCATTGTCGGTGTTCCCGTCCCTTGTACATCATAATAGATGTTCGCGGCCTCTTCCATGGTTAAATCAGGGTTGTCTTCGACTAACTTCATAATGTTCCTTAAATCTTTATTGTGTATTTCTTCGTCTCTTGTTGTAGCGTATTTATTCTGTGTTTGCCTTTCGAATTCGGACTTCAACAAAAACGGAGGCAGTGAGGCACATAGATTGAAGAAACTAACACAATCTTCCTTCGAGATGTGTGTTGTAAATTTTTCTTTCATCAAGGTAGTAACGCTGCCACTGAACGGCCTTTTTCTTTTCTGTTGGTCCACTTTGGGAGCATTAGCGACCGAATCCAAGGACCTTTTCTGTGACTGCAAAGATATCCTTGATCTTGTTTTGGGCTGAGATGGAGGAGGAGGATGACGACGAGAATTCTGTTTTCTCGACGCTGATGAAGATGGAGTCGGATGAGGAGGAATAGAAGGAGACCTCTGTCTTCTCGGGGGTGATGGCTCCAGATGAGGAGGGGAGTGATCTCTGTTGGGAGATGGTGAGTGATCATCGCGGGTGGGCAAAGACTCACAGTCGTCCTCATCATCAGAGGACAATTGATGGTCAAGCTTAATGAAGCGCTTGCGCTAGGCCACTTGAGAGCCCTTGTTTTGACCAAGTTTTGGCCTGTCTTCTGCTATGGGGTACTCAATGGGTATCTTGTTATACTTCTTATCAAGTATTCTATCAATGGTGACATAAGCGTACCCCAGTGGAATTGGGTGGCCATTAATTGTCCCGTCTCCCGTAGGCCAGGCCTGGCCGAGCGCCACCTTGTTCTTTGTCCATTCTTGATGGATGTACAACCTGACATTGATGGGTTCAGTGATGTCATCCACCGGATGAGGCACATTCGCCTCTTCTTCGTCAAGCGGGGTCGATCCGTAGCTGCTGCGACCCCTAAACTGTGGGCCAAATGCACTAGGAGTAGGGTTTTGTGGTACTACTAACCCCTTGGACAGCAAAATTTGCTCGACTCGCGCTTCAACGGTCACCTCAATCCGTGCTTCCATTCTGTCTTCCATCTCTTTTAGTCTCCTCAAATACTCTGCCTCATGTTCTGCTCTACCCCTCGAGCGGCTCCGGTAAGTGTTAGATTCTTGGGGGAATGCTAGTTTCCAAGGAACAACACCGGTTCCTCTAGTGCGACCATGGTGCTCCTTGGTTCCGAGTGCTTGGGTGAGCACATCTTTCTCCCCATTAGAAGTGCGAGTCCCTTGCCTCACCTCCTCAGTTACCTGGGAGATCCTCTGGATGAGTTCGCTCATGGGTTGATTTGAGGAGTTAAAGCTCCTGTCCTCGGCGTGCCGTATATTTCTCCCCATATAGTATAATACCGATCTGGGCTCCCAATCGGCGGTCTCAACCTGAACGCCTTCCTCAGCAAGGCAATCCATCTTTTGAAGTTCTGCTTCAAATTCTGGCATCTTTTTGGCGTAGCCACGAGAGCCGAGATGATGAGGATTCGTCACTTTCTGCGAATTCTCCTTATTCTTCCTGCTCAGTTCTAAGTACTTCTCGGATAACATGTATTCCTTGAAATCCTGCCAGAAGTCCTTCTGCTTGCTAAACTGTCCACCATCGAAATTTGGCTCTTTATTTTGGAGGACAAAATTCTTGTACAATGTCCCCTTGAAATTCTTAAAGCATGTCCCCACATGATTTCTTTTGCTTTTTTCTTGACTAACTCCCTGTCATACTCAGCTGGGAAAGTGAAATACTCTAGGATCTTAACATCCCATATGTAATCCTTCTCGCTTTCGGGAACCCTCCACCGGTCATCATCCTTCCCAATCCACTTCTTGTACTTAATCGGGATGAAGTCCCTAACAAGTAACCCGAGGATAGTCTTGTATTTGGTCAAAGCTATAGGCGGTGAGAGTGGATCACCGAATTCATCAAACTCAGTAATGTGCCAGTGTGCATTCCTACCAACAGGAATCTTTGACACGCCTCGCTTGGATCTGGCCTTCCTGCTACCCGAACCCTCTGGCTCCTCGGCCGGTGGAGGCTCCTACTAGAGACACCAAGTAAGCTATGACCCTCTCAATTGATTAGCGTGTGTGGCTACATACTGACATGATACCAAAGTTACCTGGCCATCTTGGTCATTTTGACCCAGATCGAGCAGGTCGGACGGGGTCCATGGCTGCTCGTTCTCACAAACCTGATTGACACCGTCACCATTTGTCGGATCATGCGGCTCTCCCATCCCAACGATATCAGCCGCTTCTTGTTGTCGATCAGTTCTTCAGCGACGGGGTAACAGACGACGATGAGTCATGGCTGTGACACGATCGTGGTTAGTTTTGGCCACGAACAACTACTAATAGCATATGTTCATATATATATAATATGTTTAATGCAAAGTCTAATAATAAGTCCACATACAACAAAGTCAAATAATACCATATGTTCACCTAGAACAAATTCATTGTTTGATTGACCACATACAACAAAGTCCACCTACTCTTCTACGAAACTAAGCCTACATCAACTTCCAAATAAGAAAAGCGATGACCATAGCCATAAATAAAAGCATGACATCTTTCCAAGACCAAAGAGCAATTCTCCTAATCTTCACATCTCCGGCGGGTGGCTTCTCTTCGATCTCCAGTGCCAGCGGATGGCCATGGTTTGCATTCATTGGACCATAGTAGGCTGGTTGCCCATGGTTTGCAAGGTAGGCCGAATGACTATAGTATGCCCTCAAAGCTTCAGCTTCTGTGTTGTATTTTTTGTGCAAATTACCAGGGTAGCGATTGACTTGAGCATAGCAATCTTCCCAGGTTCGATAAATCCTAGGCATGTGACAAACATGCACTACATACCATGCCATGGTTGCCTATACATTTAAGTAAATTAGGCATGTGGTAAGTTTCCATTGACTGCTAGTTTCCATTGCTTGCAATAATTACAAAGTATAGAGATATCATAACATTATGCAACTACTATTCGAGACAGATATGCTCATATCATTGTCACATATTCAATCTAACTATGTCAAGAGGTGTTTATGATCAATGTTTAAATACTTAGACTGCACACAACGCAAAAGGTCACTTAGCTGTGACTCGAGGGAATAACTTGTTGCGACAACATGCAAATAACACCAATGGTTCTTAAACAGTTTAGGGCCATGATTACTAGGTCCTCAACAAATCAGTAGGTAGCATAATCTCTTTAGGGAAAAACTAACTGGTTTATGTAACAGCATGTACATATAAGGACAGCTAAACCAAGGAGTAACAGCATGTAACTCAATCGAATAGGAATCGGCTGCTATTGGGAAGACAACAACCGTGGGGCATTTCATCGAACACTTAGCGGGCAATGAGCCATGCACTCACCGTGGGGGTGGGAAAGCAGCTGTCCGCGCGCGCTCCTAAAGGCCTCGGCGGTGCTCCGACGTCGGGCGGTGGATGGCGTGGCGAGTGCTCCAGCGTCGGGCGGTGCACGGGCGTCGGCATTGAAGAAGAGGAGTGCGGGGCTAGGAACGGTGGCGCGGGGGCGGTGGACGGGTGCTCCGACGTGGGACGGTGCACGGGCCTCGGCGTCGAAGAAGAGGAGCGCGGGGCTGGGAACGGCGGCGCGGGGGGCGGTGGATAGGTGCTCCGGCGTGGGGCGGTGCACGGGCGTTGGCGTCGAAGAAGAGGAGCGCGGGGCTAGGAACGGTTGATGTGGGGTTGAAATTTTTCAACCCGCGGTGGGCTTTTATACCAGACCTCATCAATGCCAGTTGTAAGTAGAAACAGACAGTGATGGGGGTACATCACTGCTGGTTGTAAGTAGAAACCGACAGTGATGGGGGTACATCACTGCCGGGCCATTCTTTAAACCGGCAGTGATTGTCGTGTAGTGGTTACAGCATAAGTAACTTATCTTTTTCACTTCTTTCGAATACCTCCTACTGTCTCAACGGTTAAGACCCCGCAACTTAGCCCCCGATACCCGTGTTCGAATCCCGGGCGGCCCGATTTTTTTGGTTTAATTTTATAATTTATTAAGCGGTCTAAAGGTTAAAAATATAAAATAAATAAACTTGGCACACATCATATTCTAGCGCAGCGGTTAAGTGTATGAACTCTATAGCCCGAGACCCAAGCTCAAACCCGAGGGCTGGCATAATATTTTTTTAATTTTTTATATATCACTGCCGATTTTCAAAATAAACCGACAGTGATAACAAGCATCACTGTCGGTTTCTTCTCATCACTGTCGGTTTTTTGAAACCGACAGTGATGTTTATATATATTAAAAAAATTCTTTTATATACTGAATAAATAGAAGCATATGTAATCCTATGTCGAAATGGCTTGAAATTTTTTTGGCAAGCTTGTACACCCAAATTAAGATCCCACACAGGATCTTAGATTTTTCTAATCATTTTTTTATTAATTATATTTTTCTGTGTGCTGAATGAGACAAAAGAGGGTGAATTTCATCTTGGACCCAATAGATTTTTTCATCCACCTCTACAAAATTCTTATCCCTAGGGCACATTAGAGCATGTGTAAAAGTTTGGCACCATTCCGAATCTTTTCGTGGGTAGACTCAGTTCAACCTATAATTAATAGGTGTCGTCGTGTGGAAATTCAATTAAACCTCATAAAGTAGCAAACCATCTCCGGAAAATCCCAAACTTGGTGTTTCCTTCACACGTGGCACGTGCAAGCCTAAGAAAAAGTTTGAGACCAATACAACATCGGAATGCCTATGAACCACAGAAACCTTGATAACCTATGTGTATAGTCATGGTTCGATGAAAGGGCACATATACCTCTGTGAAGCATGTATACTCCGCCTATGTCGAAATGGTTGATTTTTTTGGCAACCATGTACACCCAAATTAAGACCCCACACAGGATCTTAGGATTTTCTGATCATTTATTTATTTATTATATTTTTCTCTGTGCTAAATGAGACAAAAGAGGGTGAATTTCATCTTGAACCCAATAGATTTTTTCATCCACCTCTACAAAATTCTTATCCCTAGGGCACATTAGAGCCTGTGTAAAAGTTTGGCACTATTCCGAATCTTTTCGTGGGTAGACTCAGTTCAACCTATAATTAATAGGTGTCCTCGCGTGGAAATTCAATTAAACCTTAGAAAGTAGCAAACCATCTCCGGAAAATCCCAAACTTGGTGTTTCCTTCACACGCGGCACATGCAAGCCTGAGAATAATTTTGAGACCAATACGACACTGGAATGTATATTTCTAGTTGCCCAACAAATGTTACACGAATTACATACATGACAATAATTAAACACACAAAGCCATACATATTAAAATTAGAACCCAATTAAACTACGACCTTGAAAACATAGCTAAATAAACATTAATTACTATCGGAATCACTGCCGGGATCAATTAGGCCACGCACACTAACATGCCTCTGTAGCCATATATGGTAATTGATGTCACGGATTATGTATCCGCTTGTATCGATGAAGTCCAATGCCCGTATGAGTGCACTCTCTCATGCCTCACAATACCAAAAGAATGGTCGGCCATAGATGTAACCTGCTGAACGACCACTGCCCCTGTTAGTAATCCTTATGCAGTACTGGCGTCCTTCTATAGTGAGCTGGCCGAGGTTTCCATTGCAGAAGTCTCAATGGTACCCGAGTTGCTCCGTAGCTTGGTCTAGAATGGCCCACAAGCCACATGCAGCATAGGTAAGGTCCTGTAGCGCAATCTGCATACGGAGAAAAAGAAAAAATTAGAGAATGTTATTACAATAATAAACAACAAATAACCACGACTCAGGTATAAGTGACCATTTACCACATCCGCATGGTTGTAGCTCGCAAACCATTCGCTTGCTTGCGGGACGGGGATATCACCAGCATTCAAAGCAAGTGCCTTGAAGTGCGAGAAATCAGGCACATCATAGCAAATACATCGAAGTGCCTCTAAATAGATGCGCATGGCACTTAATTGGGCGCTTATCACGTCCGGGCTCTGTATTCCCATCCCGTGGATACAGTTCTGATGATTTGAACCCCTCAGAGGGATGAAAAAACTGAGTTCACACGTCCATAGCCAACCACTTGCATTAGATGCCATGTTCTCGACGATGTCCGAGGTAAAGAACCAGCTAAGTGTTGTTCGCAGCCAATCTATTGGGGATATAGTCTGCGACATATATGCATGCAACAATGATATTAAACTAATTACACCTATTTGTTAGCATCAAAAAACAAAAGATGTTGGAAAATATTTCATACAATAGCTAGAACAAGGAACCGTGGAATGGCCACATTAGGAGCGAATGGCTCATCGCTAGGGTGGAAACCTGGTTCTTGTGGTGTGGGAGGTTCGTTGTTCATACCACCTGATCGATAAAATGAAAAAAAATATGAACATAAAATATATGCGCAAAAAAATTCTTCCAAGTAAAATGTGGCAACATAATTAAATATAGATCGAATGCAAGGAATAAGAATATATATAAATGTAGAATGCAAACAAACATGAATATAAATATAGATCAAATGAATATAGATAGAATATTGGAGAAGACAACATATCAATACCATTGAAAAATGTAGGAGCCATGACCAAATCACGTAGAGAGAGAGAGTGGATGTCTTGAGAAGTGAGAGTGAAACATGAGAAATGAGACTGAGAGAGTTCATGGGTGGGTGGGATCGATGTATGTGGCCGGTAGTTTGTTTTATATAGCGGGGCATGGACATCACTGCCGGTTTTTCAATAGAACCGACAGTGAAGGTGGCTATCACTGTCGGTTTTTAAATAGAACCGACAGTGAAGGTGCATATATGTAAAGGATATATTTATTTAGATACTATAGTGGGAAAGTTTTAACAAGAACGATATATTTATTTAGATAGTAATGAAATACATCAAAAAATTATAAAAAATTAGAAATAAGTTACATATACGATAACAAAGACCTTACACTAAAATTCCATATACGATAACAAAGACCTATTTGCGTATAGGTCAATGTTACCATCAATGTGTAACAACACATTATAATTTAACCACCTCAGTAGCATTCTTTTTGCACCAACTAGGGTTCAAACAACAGCACCGAGGTGGTCTATGAGCTATACCGGTTGGAGATGATAAGGTGGCATCGATGAATCCATGCCTCTGTTGTACATGACCTTTTTCTCGGTACAGTCCAGAGCACATCGGATTTAGCTCGGCACCACAGCGGATGACTCTGTGAACCTCGTGGCATCTCCAATCTTTGGCGTTGCTCTATCTTCAGTAGCATTCTTCTAGTACCTCATGTGTGCACCATTTTGGTGGACTATGATGCATAACGATATCTGTGGTTTGTTGTGAGAGGAAAACATTGTATCATGGCTAATAAGGCCTGGCTGAAACCAACATGCATGGAGAGGCTAGCTCCTGGCCGAGGGCCATTTTATAGGGACTAGCAGTCGTGGTAGATTTTTATTTCTGAACTCAAGTTGTCGGGGTAGGTGGGAGCAGTGTTCCAACTGTTGTGGTCATGGGAGCACTGTTGGCATGTGAGGAGCATCTACACATCACTGTCAGTTTTAGTTTAAAAAACGACAGTGAATGGACCATTCTGTGTCGGTTTGAGCAACCGACAGTGATAGAAGCTATCACTGCTGGTTTTAAAACCAAAACCAGCAGGGAAGGGCCCTGCCGCCAACTTTTAGTAAAAAAATATAAAAAAAACATTGTCGGTTTGGAGCCTGCCATCACAGCGTTTTTGTAAAAAATATAAAAAAGTTTGGCCCGCCTAAGATTTGAGCACGGGTCACGGGGTCGAGAGTGTGCGGCCTTAACTGCTGAGTTACGATAGGGAGTTCCTTAGAATGGTTTTATTTTTTTTTCTTTTATCCCATTGTAATGCACTACTAAATAATAAATGCAAAATCAAAAAAGTTTGGCCCACCTGGGATTCGAGCCCCGGTCTCAGAGTACAGAGTGCGCGGCCTTAACCGCCGAGCTAGGATAGGGAGTTCGCTTAGTTTGCTTTTCTTTATTTATTTATTAATAGAAATAATACAGTTAGTTTATATTCTAAAATAACATAAAAATTTGTGTCTTGATTATTTAATCCTATGATAATTAATTAATGGTCTATAATTATCAAATAATAGTGTTTGTGAACATTATCTTAATATTTGATTACATAGTCAATAATTAAATTATAGAGATGCGCACAAAATATAAATTAAATATTCAGTGCGAATTGCTGATACAACGTCTGCATAATGATTACATAGTTAACAATAATCTAACTATCTTTAGGTGCATCAACAATGAGGGCCTCATTGTGATCAATTCGTACATAAGCAGGTTCGTCACCCTCTTGAAGGATAGGTAGGGGTACGTTCGCCCCGAATGGAGGCATTTCCTGATAGCCCCTGTAGTCTTCTTCGTCCGTCACTCCATCGACACCGACAATCTTCATTTTCCCTTCTAGGACTACTTTTAGCATTCCTTTTGTCTTGTTATCCCTTGCATAGAAGACTTGCATAACATCTTTTGCAAGGACGAAGGGGTCATCTCTGTATGTGGTCTTAGTAAGATCAACGGTAGTGAACCCTTCGCTGTCAGTGTTGATTTCCTCGAGCCGGATCCACTGGCAGCGAAAAAGAGCTGCCTTCAACGGACCATAGGCTAGCTCCCATATCTCCTCTATGAAACCATAGTATGTCGCTTGTACGTTGCCGTTCTCGTCGTGAGCATCAAAACGAACACCATAATTTTGGTATGTGCTCTTTCCATCTTGCTTTTTTGTGTAAACTGTGAATCCATTGATCTCATACCCTTGGTACTTAAGATATGTACTCAAAGGTCCCTTGGCTAAGGCATCCAGTTGATTACCCAACTTTATTCCAAGTAAGCGACGTCGCAACCAGCTGACAAATTCCTCATGTTTTTTATCCAGCCAAGCCTGTGACCTGCTTGGATAAAGAGTTTGCAGCGATTGCCTATGCTCGTCAATGTATGACATCACACCCTCGGCTTGCTAGAGAACAGCGAACTGTGCCTGTCTGAAAGAAACAGGGTCGTCTACTATAACAGATTTCTCCCCGATCGTTCCTTTGCCACATAGTCTTCCCTCATGACGAGATTCTAGGACTCCGACCCTTTTGATGTCCAGATAATATGTGCAGAACTCAATGGCCTCCTCCATTGACCATCCTTCAACCAAGCCCCCTTCTGGCCAGAATCTGTTCCTAACATACCTCCTGAAAACTTTGATCAATCTTTCCAAAGAAAACATTTGATGCAGATACATTGGGCCAAGGGCTCTAATTTGGTCAACAAGATGAATGAGCAGATGCAATGAGATATCAAAGTAAGTCGGCGAGAAATGCATCTCAAGCCTAACAAGAGTTTTGGCTATGTCCCGCTGCAGCTGCTCTAGCGTGGACACATCAATGACCTTTTTTTAGATCGCGTTGAAGAACGAGCAAAGCTTTATGATTGGGGCGCGGACCTTTGGGGGGAGGATACCATGCAGGACAACAGGGAGCAGCTGAGTCATAATGACATGACAGTCATGGGCCTTCATAGGGCCATAGTTGAACTTGAGTTCTCTCATGTTCACTGGCCTCTTTGGGTTCACACAGTAGCCCGTTGGGACTTTGAGTTTATTGAAGAAAGAAATAAGTGCACGCTTTTCTTCCATCTTCAATGTCCATGATGCAACCGGAAGTTCGAACTAGCCATTCTCTAGCTCCACGGGATGCAGCTCCTTCCTGATTCCCAAGTGTTGCATGTTCAGGCGTGTGGCTAGTGAATCCTTCGATGTCCCCCCGGTGTCCATCAAGGTGTTAAGAGTGTTAGCGCACACGTTTTTAGTGATGTGCATGGGATCAAGACAGTGGCGTACACTCAGAAATGGCCAGTAAGGTAATTTCTAGAAAACCAAATTTTTCTTCCAAACGCTCCCATCAGGCGCTGCTACTGCATTGTCCCCCTTCCCAAGGACAACCTCCAGTTTGTTGAGTTCTCGAAGTATGGCAGGCCCGTCTCGATATTTTGGAGCTAAGCATTTCTCAATAGTACCATTGAAATCTTTTCTGTTCCTACAGTAAGGGTGATCCTTAGGTAGGAACCTACGGTGTCCCATATAAACTATCTTTGAGTTATTTGGCAGATTTACCGCATCGGTGTCGTCCAAGTACTCAACACATCCAGTATAGACTTTTGTCTACTCTCCGGACAACGAATCTCGACCTGGCAGGTCGATGATTGTAGCGATAAGTACTCCCTTGATCATGACATGTTCCTTTTTGTACTCGTCCCAAATATCCGGCACACCCTTTTCAAACATCTCCACTAGTTCATCGATCACTGGTTCTAGAAACACATCGATGTCATTCCCAGGCTGTCTTGGCCCTCGGATCAGTAGTGGCATCTGGATGTACGACCGCTTCATACAGACCCAAGGTGGAAGGTTGTATATACAGAGCGTCACTGGCCAGGTGCTATGATTGCTTCTAACCTGGTCGAAAGGATTCATCCCATCTGTGCTCAAAGCAAACCAAAGGTGCCTTACCTCTCCACCGATGTGCTTATAGAACATAGTATTGACAGTCCTCCAGTCATGCCCATCGGCGGGGTGCCTCATCGTTGTATCTTTCTTATGCTCTTTGCCATGCCAGCGCAACAGCTTGGCTGACTTTGCACATGCAAACAGCCTATGCACCTGGAGAGCTATAGGGAAATACCAAACGACCTTTACGGGACCTCCTCTGGTCTTGGTACCCTCATCTGATGGCCCTTCCTTGTACCGTGGAGCTTCACACTTGGGGCACTTGTCCAAGTCTTTGTATTTTTCTCCATGGTACAATATGCAATCATTGGAACACGCGTGGATTTTTTCAACCTCGAGGCCAATGGGGCAGATCATTTGCTTGGCCAAGTATGTCTTTTTTGGCAACTCGTTTTTTTCTGGGAGCATTTTCCTTATTATACCTAACAACTGATCGAAGCCTTTATCGCTCAATCCGTTTGTCGATTTGAACTCTAACAGCATGATGTCGGCTTCCAGTTTGCTCATTGAACAATTCCTATACAATGGTGTTTTGACATCTTGTCTCATTTTCTCAAGCTTTCTCAGTTGTCTTTCACTAAGACATCCGGTCTCTACATTACGTAGCAACTGAGAAATGCCGTCGTTATCCTTGGTGCCGTCAGCTAGCGTGTTCCTAAACACATTATTAACTATGGCCATAGGTTTCGTGTTGACACCGGGTTCCTTATCAGCATCATGGATGGCTACGTCTGGCATGTCCACATCATCATCGTTTTCCTACAGAACATTCACACCAACCTCGCCATGCATAGTCCATATCGTATAGTGTGGCATGAACCCCCTGGTAATCAAGTGCGATCGTATAGACTCAATTTGATGAAAGTTCCTATGATTCTTGCAATCTTTGCATGGGCAGAAGACAGGGTTCCCATTCCTAGCATGGGCTTTGGCATCGGTGATAAACTGGCTGACGCCATGCATGTACCGCTTGTCCGTTCAGGACAGATGCATCCACTCTCGATCCATCTCTACACAAAAAAATACTGAGACAGTAATTACAAAGAATTAATAAGAAATCAAGCTTCATGGACAACAATTATAGCTCGAAAGTTCCATTTTTGGAAAACAACTAATTATAGCATCACATACTAACAATGATGATCTTGACCACCATGGAATAATTAGCTAGGAATTTAAATGTGTTCATAGACACCAACCTTTTGGATGATGGATTCACCACAACTTGAGCCTTGCACAAATGTCCAATTGGAAAAGTGCTCTCTAGAATGGAGAAAGAACTAGAATGAGAATCAAGCAATGTAGCCATCAAAATGAAGGTAATTAAGCAACAAAATCAAAGGAGTGGATGTTTGTTACTAACCTTAAAGCAAAAAGATCAAGCCATTCTTCAAAATCCAAGCACTAGCTTCATGGTGAAGAGCAGCCACAACAATGGAGGGAAGGGTCCAAACGCACGTCTCTGTTCTCGGGATGGAAGAGAGGAGGAAGGAGAGGACGGCTGCAGCCTTTTGTGTTGTAGGCTTATCACCGTTGGTTCTTGGCTAGAACCGACAGTGATAGTGCCCATTCACTGTCGGCTCTTGGCTTAAACCGGCAATGATGAGTGCCCGCCAAAACACTGCCGGTTCAAGCCACAAACCGGCAGTGATGTGGTCCTTCACTGCCGATTTTAGCCCAGCACCAATCATTTTTTCATTTTCAAGCTCATAACCGGTAGTGAAGGTACATCACTGCCGGTTCTCACAAATCTGGCAGTGATGAGGCCGGCAGTGATATGCAAATCTGGCGTAGTGCCTCTTGCATGAATTACAGAAGACTTGGCGCAGTAGTGTGCTGGTCTCGGCAAAGCATGTGCTGGTTTGGAGTTAGAGTTTCGACTCATGTACCTGGCGGAGCATGTACGTTAGGATTAGTGTCCAAGTTGGACACGTTTTGGTGTTGTGCCATGATGGAGTAAGAAAAGGCCCACGGCCTGATTTAGCCCTGTTCATGGGCTAGTTTTGGTGGCTTCTGGTCCGGACGCCCGCACAGTCAGCCCCTGTTCTCCTTTCCCCTGCCCTCGTCCGACTCAGCCCCGCCCCACGCGCGCACTCCGCCCCGCCCCACGCGCGCACTCCGCCCCTGTCTCTGCGCCCGCTGGTCCTTCCCCCGACCCCCTCCTCTCTCTCTCTCTCTCTCTCTCTCTCTCTCTGCGCAGGCTGCGGGATGAGCGGCTGAGGACAAGCACGCCCCCGATGCGCCCCGACCGCTGTACCCCCGTCCATCGGCCCCTGGTTTTGCTCCCAGCCAAACAACATAAAACACTTGCAACATGAAAAAAAACAATTGAATGCAACATACGTTTGAAAACATATGAAACATTTGGAACATGCCACTACAAGAAATGTGCCATCTTTTGACATTTGATATATGTCATAATACATGCAAAATTAGTCCCAAATCACCATTTATGACACCAAGTTGACGAAAAATCAAATGTCAAAAGATGGACGTCTTTAATGGCAATTTGTGACGTTTAAGTGTTCATGTCATATTATTATGACATTGATTTTGAAAGTCACAAACGCTATGACATCTGCTTTTAAGTCATAAGTTCTTAGACCTCTCACATAGGTTGGCTCGTTGATATGGCTCGATCTATACCATCACATACCCCACACAAACCGCACAAATAATCCACAATAACATATGTAGGCCCAATAATATATTCCATTCATGGCCAAATCAACATGTTCGCACGTCATACATCAACATATTTATTACATTCATCACAAACACCAAACTAATAGTTCAACGAGTGACCTTAGTCACAAAGGTGTCTCAGATAAAATAAACAGATGGAAATCTCTCACATCCATGTATCACAAGTGATCTTAGTTACCAAACTAATAGTTCAATAGGTGCGCAAGTTTTTCTTGGTGTCAGGATCATGAGTGAATACCTTAGGTTGCTAGAATTTGTCCATGTCCTGTAGACAACACATCAGAAGCAAACATCACTTGTTGAAACAAATAAAAAAGTCAAAAAAAGGGACTTCACATATGTGTAAAGCCAGAAGAAATCAAACTACAGCTTACATGATATATTTGATAATTTGTGCAGCAAATGTTGAGTTACAATAATCCATGCATATATCATCTCACGACACCAACATCATGCATTCTTTGAGCAACACTCCAGACTATATCAATTAAGTGCACAACTAGTCCTGTGTAGTTGTTCAAAATAACGGTTCTACATAGCTCCAGTTTAAAATAATACAGCTTTAAATTTTCTCAAATGAATGAGTTAGCTGTGCTGAAGAGCACCACCTAAACCTTAAATCGAGTGACTGAACATCTGCATAGAATAGTAGGCAAACTCAACTTTAAATCCATAAAAAAATATCACATACCTATAGGTATGAAGGTGCAATCTGCCATCCTTTTCTTGATTGTACAAATAATTTTATCATGTCCACTTCTAACAAACATTCCTGAACTTGGCTACACCCTGCATATAGCGCCATCAAGAAAAATCATATTGACTTGGTGTAAGAACAGTGCAAGTGAAAGACCTTTCTTTTTATGTGTAATCTTTTAGCATTATGGTATACTCCTACATCAAAGAAACACAAAACATTTGTATGTTGTACATATTGATATATGCTGTACATATTGATGACATAATCTTTCAATGGTTTTGGTCAACTATTTTATAAAAAATTAGTAGTGGATCAGAACTACAATCTAAGATCAAAAGAGCTAGAAAATAGGACAAGCTGCTACAAATGGGTACTGAACCTGTAGAGAACAAAGAGCTAGAAAAGCAGGAAGCTACAGGAAGCACTAACAACATGTTGAGCAGTCAGATCTCCATTTCGTATGAGCAAAGAAGCACGAATTTTTTACTGCCAGAGGAATTTTATAGTTGGCTACAATAAAAAAACCAAACAATCATTGTTATGTTGTCATGAATTATTCATGAGTGTTAGAACATCTTCAATCTCTACAAAAGCAGCAACTAAGCCGAATGGAGATCATTTCATTCCAGAGTCACCTACAAGGAAGTGTTAGAATGTTACAACCATAAGTTGGTTTTAGAAGTACAAATGGATCATGTCAGGTAAATTGGCACAGGAGGTAAATAATAAAATAATAATAACACAACATGTGTTTTGTGTTACAACCATTGGTTGGTTTTAAAAGTACAAGATGGTATTAGACCTAGGAATATATACTCACTCTTAACCAAGGGATTATTGGAGATTCATTGTGCATTCCACTGGTACATCTGAAAAAACAGAGATCTTTACAAGGAAAACGATAGGACAAAAATAAAATCTTATCATGGTGACAACAAGAGGCCATCTATGTACATCTAATAGTCTGACGATGATGGACGCCATCTGTGTACATCTAATGGTGTGACGATGATGGATTCCTCAAACACTAACGCATTTACTATCCAGCAGTACTGTGTACATCTCTTCAATAAACATGAATATTACTGAAAAATGGTTTGGTGAGGAGGGGGATAGCAGGAGTTCCATGTATCGCCCATGTTTACCTCATTAAGAAGTCGTGCCCTGCACTCGAATCTGAATCAAAGCTCGACGGGATGCATCCTGCACTGGAACCATCAAATCAAATCAAGAAGGGGAAGGGGAAGGGGAAGTGAAGGGGAATGACAAGAAGATGATATGGAGGAGATGGAGACGGGATCTGGAGAAGGAGCACCTAGATCTGCAACCGGCGTTCAAGAAGCACGCGCGGGAACGGCGGCGGTGCGCTAGCGGCAGCGGCGCCGTTTCTTTCTTCTGCTCGACAAGAGACTCGCTCGGCATAGGCACAGAAAGCATGGGAGGCCGCTTGGGGCGGGCGCCGGCATGGAGGTGCCCGAGGCAGAGGCGGACGAGCGTCACGCGGAGGCGACCCGAGTGGCCGAGTGTGAGCAGCGGCGTGTGAGCCAGGGATAAGGTTTGCGGAATTTTATTATTATTATTATTTGTTTTTTCATTGGTGGCGGGCGGCAACATGGGCGCGAAAAGTTGCCGCCGTGCATAAAGTGAAAATTTAGATGCCTATATTCGGTTAATTTTTTTATCCTATAAATCATCTTCTGAGAATCTGTGTGATACAAAAAAACAAAACTCATAGAAAATCGTAGATAATTATCATATGATCTATTTTTTATGCCTTCGAGGTTAACCTATAGAAAAAAAAGATTATTTATGTGCGCTACACTAATAGTAATAGGGTTATATCTATTTCTCTGTGAGTTTGTCGAATTGTTAATTGATATTTCCCTATAAGTTTTCATGTAACTGACACAAGATGTTATCGGGCATGCATGGAAATTTTGGGTTCCACTGGTGTTATGTTGTTGTCCTGTGGTATTATGACACAACAAAGATTGTCACAGTATGGAATTGCACAAATTTTGGGATGTTTTTGTGACATAAACTTGTCTTTGTCACAAATCTTACATGGCTCCACCAAAAGAGTGATAAAATGATTGATTTAATGACATTCTGACTAAATGTCATTCCATAAACATCATAAGATGACATATTTCTTGTAGTGTGTACTTGCAACATGTGTGTGAAACACATAAAACATTGAAATAAAACACTTGCAACATACACATGAAACCACTTGCTGCAACATAAGACTAAAACAGCTGAAACATTTGGAACATACTAATGCAACATATGTGTGAAACATATGCAACATCCAGATAAAAATGATTGCAACATACATCTGGAAACAGATGAAATATTTTGAACAAATGCTTGCATCAAGTCTCTGAAACACTTGCAACATGTGCAATAGAAACACTTGAAACATACATATGCAATATAGGGGAGGGGAAGGCTGGGGTCGATTGATTCCGGCCGTTAGGGTGGGAGCCAGCAACGAGCCTCAACGCGTGACACCACCAGCACTGGCCGTGCTCGTGGGTGCCCTTGGCTCGGTCGAGGAAGACTTGAGGCGCCATGGCACGTGCGCCCCGGCGGCCATGGCGGGGTCAGCAGTGCGTGCAACGATGGGGACGAACGAACGGCGAGGGAGCGAGCGGCGCAGGTGACTGGGATGGGGTGTGGCACGACCAGCGATGGGTCACGGGGTGGTGGCGAGAAGGGCACGGCGCGACCACCGGTGGTGGAATGCAACATGGTAGGGCGGAGTGGGGTGGGTGGATGTGTGTCGGGTATCAGTATTAGGGATACCTGAAGAGGGGATCTGAGGACCGTGGATGAAGACTCGCCTAGATAATCAAGGACGTGTTATAGTCTTGACCAACCCCAAAGGGATGGTCTCCGTCTCGCCTAACCCTGAGGGCACGGGCCCCGTGTCACCCGACCCCATGGGCATGGGCCCCGTGTCGCCCGACCCCAAGGGCACGGGCTCCTTCTCACACGATCCCTTAGGCATGGGCCCTATGCCTCCCGACCCCAAGGGTACGGGAGCCATCTCGCTCGACCCTGAGGGCATGGGCCCCATGTCACTCGACCCCTAGGGCGCAGGCTCCGTCTCGCCTGACCCGTGATCTCACGCGCTCAATCCATCATCCGGATGGCGTGAACCGTGTGCGAGCTCGTCTCCTACACCGCGGCCAGTTCGAGGTCATCGAAGACCAGCTGGACAGTGACATGCAGGGCTTCATGCTCGTCGCTGTCCTTCAGGAGGGAGGCCTTAACCTCATCGAGCTCCTTGTCTAGGCCACAGCTCTTCATCACCTTCGCGCCAAGCTTGTCGTCGAGACCCACCCAAGTCACATACCGACCGTGTCAAAAGGCCTACCACGGATTCCAGGGAGAAAGACAAACAAGGGAAACCGGAGACTTACCATCCACATTAGCCCGAAGCCTATGCACCACATCGCGCTGCCGGGTCACCTCGGCCTCCAAGCGTCGGACCACTTGCTGGGGCTGATCGACCTCCGCGGCGAGCCTAGCGGACACTCCCTTGACCACAACCTTTAGGTCCCTCTCACCCACAAGCTCACCCTCGAGGAGGTCCAACCGCTGCTAGGCGTCGGTGCGCTCATGGCGAGCCAAGTCACGCTCCGTGTGGAGCCCCTCTATAGCCCAGAGCAATTCATCCCGCTCCTTCCGTGGCCACTCGGCCTCCATGGTGTCCATGCGCGCCCTCTCGATCAGGGCCATGAGCTTCTCCCTGGCCTCGCGGGCATCATCATGATCATCCTTCTCCCGGACTCGGAGGTCGGCCAGCTCTCGGGCGGTGGGGGTCAGTTCAGCCACCTGCTGACGGGCGGCAACAAGCTGTGCGGCCAGCCCCTCACTCCGCTGTGCCTCTTCGGCAAGGAATTGGGACTTCTCCCAGCTGCGGACCATAAGGGACTTCGGAGAGGACAAGGCTTAGAGGCGTGAAAAGGGAAAACGAGGGTCGGAAGCACGATCATATCATACCTGGCCAACCGGGGCAACAATGTCGCGCGGCGAGCTCAGCACGGTGGTTAGGGCACGAACCGCGGTTCCAACCTTCATGTGGATGCTCCCCCATTCCCTCTCCTCCGCTGTGTCGTCGAGGGCAACCGTTCGAACCAGAGACCGGGATGGCTCCGCGCCGATCCCGAGCAGCGCCGACCCCTCTTGTGGCAGCAACTCCTCTAGAGTGGACCCTCCAGCGATAGAGGGGGCGGGTGACATGGATGCGGAGGCCTGCCCTATCACCACATCCACTAAGGACGCCTTGGGTGCACCCTCTTCCGTCTGCCCCGCCGTAGGCACGGCCACCCGCACGGATGATGGCTCTGGCTGCGCCGCCTCCGCCTATGACATCGTGGCCACACCTGGCCGTGCCACGCCCACCATGGGCACCCCAAACACGCCCTCCTCCGTCTGCTCTCCCATGGACGCAGCCATCGGCTGCACCTCCTCGGTCGATGCTATGGCCACCCCAGCGCCACTCCCGCTCATCTCCAGTGCGACGCCAGCCAGCTCCTAGCGCGTCAGCTGGAGGAGGCTCTTCTTCGGCTGAAGCCTCAGGAGAGTCCAATGTCCTCCGACGCTGCAAAGGACATGATGGTCAGTTTACAACAAAAATTCATTAGAACAAAAGGATGAAAAAACTATTGACTCACCCTAAAGCCATTGGACGATGATGTTTTGGGGCTGGCCCACCCGACCCCGGCTACTCCTCGTCGGCATGTTTCTGCTTCGAGCCCTCCCTCTGCTCGGAGGGTCTAGATGGGGCAGAGCAGCCAGTTCCCACCGACTCCGGGGGCACTGTGGGAGGTCCAAACACGGCGGGGCGGCTTGATTCCGCTGGCTCTGGGGGCGCGTCCTCCACCTCTTGCCCTAGGGCATGCCACGGGAAAGGCCCCACCTACGGCAGAGATGGATCCTTGTCCCCACTACCCAGCTCGTCCCATTCAACGGGCAACCTAGAACCATCGCCTTCTTCTTCTTCCTCCTCTTCTTCCTCCAAACCCTACCACCGCTTTCCTCGGTTTAGCCTCACCCGCTGCTTCACCCACCACCTCGCCTCCTTGTCATCCTTATCCTTCTTCCTCTACTCATCCGCGGCGTGGTTCGCCGCCCTCACAGTAGTGCGCTCTGGCAGCGGCGTGATGGAGTCCTGAAAGCCCAACCCCGCTGGCAGCTCGATGAAGCCCGTGTCCGGCCACATAGCGGGATGTCCCGAGATCAGGAACACGGCGTTGGACTCCTCTATCGCCTCCTTGATGCACTGCGCCATCTCACTGTCGCAGAGTGGCCCTTGGGAGAGCACCGTCCCGTCGAGCTACGTGCCGGGCGTCATCCCGTACAGCGGGAAGGCGTGCGCCATCAGCGGTGCCACCCTCCTCGCATGATATGCCCCGATGACACCGGCCCCGTGGAGGTCGTGGTTCTTCAGAAACACGACGGCCTCGAGGAGGTCGCGCATCCTCTTCTTTTCCTTGATGGGTGGCCCCCACGGCCACGTCGGCAGCGCCTCTTCGATCAGGCGCCCGGTGAAGACCGACAAGGGGGCGGCGGGGTCGTTCTTCAAGTAGAATCACTGCGTGTGCCACCCCTTGTTGGATCTGGATAGCTGGCAGGGCATATACTCGGCCACCCATTGCCCCCGGAGGTCGATGCCCGCGCATCCCATCGGCACCGAGATCTCCCTGCCTCTGTCCTTCTTCTTAAGCAGGGAGACGGAGAAGAAGTACCTCCATAGTTCGAAGTGGGGTTTGATCCCTAGGTATCCCTCACACAGCGTGATGAAGGCCACGATGTGTTGGATCCTATTGGGGTTCAGATGCTGTAGCTCAATCTAGTAGTGGTGCATCAGTCCTCGGAAGAACGGATGGGGAGGAATCATGAGTCTGCATTCATGGAAGGGCACGAAGGACACGACATAGCCATCGGGCAGCGCCAGTGCATCCTCGCAACCGGGCATGAGCCACTCCACCACATCGGTCCTCCTGTGGAGAAGACCGCGCTTGACAAGGCCCTCCATGCGTGCGTGGGTGACGTCAGAGCGATACCATGACTCCATGCAAAGCGAAGACGAAGAAGCAAGGACTTTTGGGCGGTGGCGGAGAAATGAAGGCTACAGATCTATGGCGCTGGCGGTGGATTAGCAAGGGCAGCAGATCTGAATGACAGTGGCAGAAAGGCAGAGAAGGCAAGGTTGCCATTTAGTGTGCCGAAATGTGAAGGGGGAGGCCGCTATTTATAAGGCGAGGCAAAGCGGGAGGCGAATCGTCCGCCTAGATCTACGCGCCCACCACGCCACGTGACATTGCCTCTCTGAGAAATGTGCGAACGCCACCTCTGGCCGCTCCCTCAAAGGACGTGCCGGATGACGGTTTGCCCCATTCGATGGGCCAAGAACCACCACAGGTAAGGTGGGATACGGAGCTAAAAACGCTCTCACGGCCCATTTAGGCCCAGGAGTTCGAAGGGTGGCCTACCGATGGGTTCACAACTTCTCTGGGGCGCCTTTAGAGCGAGGGGTGGAAAGGGATGGGCCCACTAGCGGCCAGTACATGGGCGCATGAGCACCGTGGGCATCTCGGCCCATGTTCGAGTCTTGGTTAGTTCCCAGTCCATGGTTTTTTCTCGAAGAAAGGCAACGAGCCCTTGGGACCGGCTTAACAGACCCAAGAACTATATGGATTGGCCGCCAAGAATCTAGAGTCGATCACCAGCTGACCCATGCCGGACCCCCACGAACGGGAAGTCGGGGCCCCACTCAGACTAGCCCGTTAACAGCTCACCGAGCACCATGATTCGTCCATCGAGGAAAACATGGCACGGCTCAGCCCCTCCATTTTATCGAAAAAACACTTGAGGGAGGACGATCACAAGATGAGCCGACCCCTCGATCGGACCCCTGTTATGCGCGGGGACTCGAGGGAAGTTGGACTCACAAGGAGACCGAATACGTGGTCACATGACGATGGCAGATCGATCGGATCCTAGGGAGGGATCGGAATCAGGAGAAATCTTTTCCGGCCCCCCGAATCCCGCAGCTACATGTTCCCAAGGAGTCCAGTCGCGATAGAAGGGAATCGCAACCCACCAAGGCATCCCGCGGGCAGCAGAAGATCGAGGCCCTCGATGTCCCTCCATCCGAAAAAGCCTACGAAGGAGCATCCTACTCCTCCACAGGCTCGGGGGCTACTGTCGGGTATCAGTATTAGGGATACCTGAACAGGGGATCTGAGGACCGCGGACGACGACTCGCCTAGATAATCAAGGATGTGTTATAGTCTCGACCGATCCCGAAGGGATGGTCTCCGTCTCGTCCGACCTTGAGGGCACGGGCCCCGTGTCGCCCGACCCCTTGGGCACAGGCCCCGTGTCGCTTGACCCCAAGGGCACGGGATCCGTCTCGCCCAACCCCTTGGGCACGGGGCCCGTGCCGCCCGACCCCAAGGGTACAGGAGCCATCTCGCTCGACCCTGAGGGCACGGGCCCCATGTCGCTCTACCCCTGGGGCGCGGGCTCCATCTCGCCTGACCCCTGGGGCGTGGGCTCCGTCTCACCCGACGGGAACCCGTACCGCCTCCAACCACTGTGTCTAAGGGTATGACCCCGGGGTCAAACTTCTGACACCAAGAGGGAAGCGGGCACGTCTTGACGTGACCCATGGCCACGTCAGGCCACGCCCGGGGGTTTACATCGCCAACAGTGACGGGTGCGTGGTCGCTGTGCTACCTACTCCCGGTACGGCCGCTGACAGGCTCGTCGGTTCACCACGCCGTACCCAGGGACGGGATGGGACGCCACGACCAGCTGATGACGTCGGGGCATGGAACAAGTGGTGAACAGGTGCCGAACGTGGAGCCATCCCCGTCACCATCTACAGCATCAGCGGGACTCGCGTAAAGGAGAAAGAAGGACCCGATGGCCCTGAAGGCCTTCTTCTCCCTCGCTTTTCTCCTTTTTCTCTGGAACCTGTGCCTTCCCCTTCACCTATAAAAGGGGAAGCAGAAGCACACGGTTGAGGGGAGAGACAGCTAACGAGCACACAGTTGAACAAGCTCAGCAAGACTCTACTCCATTAGATCTTTTCACCAGAGACTTGGGAACTTCTCCCTCTCTCCCCGATTTATAACCCCTACTACAAACTAGTGTCGGTAACATGAGCAGTAGCACACTGGACGTAAGGACGTTTTGCCCGAACCAGTATAAATCCTTATGTCCTCAGAGTACACCATCCGGGCCAGACACGCAGATACAAATTTACTAACCGGTGATCCGAAACACCGTTAATGTGCGTCCACGCACTCACGCGAGACGGACGGATAAGCAGATAAGAACGGTGGATATATTTTTTCTAAGAGAGAGCAGACGAGTGGACGAGGATGAGCTGCATCCAGACGGGACGGACGCCAGTGGCCCAGCGCTTCCAAACCAACCGAAGATAAATGTCAGTGCGGTGCCAGCTGATTTTCGTCGGATTGCTATGGTTTTGATTAGTTCATTAGGTTGGGTTGGTTATCCGGTTTGAATGGTTAACACGGGTTAATAGCTCAAACAAAAGGAATTCTCTGGCCCTGTAACTTACAACTGTCCTTTTGTATACATGTAGTTTCTTTGCAATCGTGACAAGGGCACAAAAATACTACTCATTAGTAGTTAAAAAAAGTAATAACATTATGGCCGGCTAATAAAATATATGTTGTTGGCATTGTGCTAATAAAATATTTTTGGCTTCAAATAAAAATACAGTTCGTTATCGTTATGTCCGGCTCACAACATACTCACTGAAACTGACCGGCCGTAGAACATAATATTGAGTATTGACATGCCATGACTACCAAATGTATCCGATTACTAGATCTCAGATTGTTCAGCCATCTTACTGTAGTGCTGCTAGAAAAACGTCTTTTAATATTATGCCTAAAATATACTTTCATACTCTAGATCACAAAAATGATTTCTCCCTAAATAGTAAATCAACTAATCAAAACATGAAGGAACTCCAAAAACATCAGTAACTTTTGGACCAGCAGCACAATGATTTTTCCGAACTTCCATCAAAATGCTAGGCTTCCAACTCAGCTAAATCTGCCAAAAAAAAGATAAAATACATAAGTTTGTTCATAATAGAATTTCGAAACAAGTTTATGGGATGTTCACAGACTAATATGCATATTCAGAGTGTACTACTATTGAGGAGATGGTGCCAATTAATAAAATAGTAAATACCATGAAGGCATGTTGGAGTTCAAAGTCTCCTTTTATCACGGATATAGCTAAAACTTAATATTTCAAGAAGTAAACTTTTGTTGTGCAACTACACTGGCATAAAAATTCACGCTCTCACACAAACATAAAACATTCAATTAGGGGTGTGTCTATCATGGAGCAGCCTAAAACTGATGTCATTGCAAAATATCAAGATCAAGATGAGAGAATCAGAAGTTATTACACCACTACTCAAAACGTATAAATTAAAATCTAAGTTCCACAAAGGGATCATCCAAGATCACCTAATTTTATATGGTTTTGATCACACCAATTTTATATGGTTTTGATCACCTACATAGTAATCAGAAGTTTGGCAATGAATAAAACCAAGATCAGATGTGAAGGAAAAGCGACATACCAATGTGATTTTCGCGATCAGTGTTCTCCTTAGAGAGACACTCTTCTCTAATAATATCCTCATATGTTTGAACATCTTTTGCGGCCTCTCTTGCACTTACTTTGATATGAGATGTATGTAGCCAGCTTTATGTTCAAATTAAGGCTTCATGCTAGTTGATAAGTTGCACCGAAGTGGGTCAATAATCCTCCCACCCATGCTAAAAGCCAACTCCGAAGGAACAGTACAAGCAGGCATGACAAACATATTTTTGAAGTCACTACTCTTATAGTCTAATCATTAGCAATTTCACAGTGACTACTAGTCAACTCTGTCAATTCAGGGTGCGTTTGGATGACTGAATCAGTTTCAATTTTACTAGAATTGCTGGAAATCATGCCAAACGGGTTTTCAGCGAAACGGTTCTCCTTTCCTTTAGAAATTCTCAGAACAGAGAAAAGGTGGTTTCGCATAGATTCCTCCCTGTAAATTTGGGAAAGGTACGACACTTATTGATAGAGGAATACCAAAGGGCTTAGATTCCTTGATGATTAGATTACAGGAGTATTACATATATAGAGAGAGAGGCTAAGCTAGAGAGTTAAGAGGGGGGAAGTCCCAGGCAACATGCCGGGAGTCCCTAGGCAGCACACTGGGTAGAAACAAAAGAGGCAGCCGATATACAATAAATGATAGAGGAAATAAATACTTTAACATCCCCCCGCAGTCGGAACGTCGTTAGGACGAACGTTCAGACTGGAGCGAAAATCCATAAAAATAGAAGAAGGAAGGCCCTTGGTGAAGACATCGGCGAACTGCGACGTGGTGGGAACGTGAAGCACACGGACAGCTCCAAGGGCGACCCGTTCCCGGACGAAGTGAAGGTCGATTTCCACGTGCTTGGTACGCTGATGTTGAACGGGGTTGGTGGAGAGATAGATGGCGCTGACGTTATCGCAGTAGACGAGGCAGGCAGAATCCAGAGGGTGATGCAGCTCCTGCAGAAGTTGCCGCAGCCAAGAGGCTTCGGCGACGCCGTTGGCAACGGCATGGTATTCGGCCTCGGCGCTTGACCGTGAAACAGTAGGCTGGCGCTTGGACGACCAGGAGATGAGGCTGCCACCGAGGAAGACAGCATAGCCGGAGGTGGAACGACGGGTGTCAGGGCAGCCAGCCCAGTCAGCGTCGGTGTAGACGATGAGTTGAGTCGGGGCGGAGCGGGGAATGACAAGACTGCCCTGAAGGTAGCGAAGAATCCGCTTGGCTGCAACAAGGTGAACTTCCCGGGGATCATACATGTGCAGGCAAACTTGTTGAACGGCGTACGCGATGCCGGGCCGGGTGAAAGTGAGGTATTGGAGAGCACCCACAAGGCTGCGATATGCTGTAGGATCATCAACAGAGGGTCCGGCATCAGCAGAGACTTTGGCACAAGTGTCAACAAGGGTGGAACATGTCTTGCAGTCGCTCATGCCATGGCGAGCAAGAATGTCCAGAGTGTACTGGCGCTGTGAGAGAAACAGAGTGTCCTGCTGTCGCTCAACTGCCACGCCAAGAAAGTGGTGCAGGGAACCAAGATCTTTCATGGCAAATTCCTTCTTCAGTGCATCGATCACCCGGCATAATAGTGGCTAAGAAGAGGCTGTAACAACAATATCATCCACATATAGGAGCAAGTAGACTGTTTCGGTGCCACGATGATAGATGAAAAGAGAGGTGTCGGACTTAGCTTCAGTGAAACCCAGAGAGAGCAGATAAGAAGCAAACCGGTTGTACCAAGCTCGTGGGGCCTGCTTCAAGCCGTAGAGGGACTTGTTGAGCCTGCGGACATGTTCGGGAAGAGCAGGATCGGCAAAACCAGTGGGCTGAGAGTAGTACACCGTTTCTGACAATGTCCCATGAAGGAAAGCGTTCTTCACATCAAGTTGATGGATCGACCAGTCCCGAGAATGAGACAGAGTGAGGACGGTGCGAACAGTAGCCGGCTTGACGACAGGGCTGAAGATTTCGTCGTAATCAATACCGGGGCGCTGTGTAAACCCACGAAGCACCCATCGAGCCTTGTATCTGTCCAGGGAGCCATCAGCATGAAACTTATGTTTGAAAATCCATTTGCCGGTGACCATATTCGCCTTGGCAGGGCGAGGGACGAGATCCCAAGTGTGGTTGTCCAAGAGAGCAGCATATTCTTCTTCCATAGCCTGACGCCAATGAGGATTGGTAAGAGCGTCACGACAAGACCGTGGAAGCGGGGACGGAGCCTCGGTGTGCAGAGTGAGACGAGGCTGCTGGTACCCAGATTTCCCACGAGTTGCCATGCCATGAGAATTGGCAACGGGCGGGATGGGAACAGCACCTGCTGGAAGCTGAGGACCACTCTTGACATAGCGCGGTGGAGAGGGAATGATGCTGGAACATCAAGGAGGAGCCCCATCAAGGGGCTCAGGCGGCGAGCTGGGTGCCAGGGCACGCCTGGTGTAGACATGCAGCCTGTTCGTTTGCTCGAAAACGATCGTAAATTTCCAGCTGGGAACAGTGTTTTTCTCACACCAAACCAGCCAACAGTAAATAATCCACGATACGATACGGCCTCCCGAACAGGCTGATGAACAATGGGTGGTTTGTCGAAGTAGGATGCCGGGGACGCTGGCACAGGGGGCGTCATGGACGCCGGTGCAGAGGCGGACGGCGGGGGCGCCTGTACAGGGGGCGCCGTGGGTGCCTGCACAGGGGGCGCCGTGGGTGTCTGCATAGGAGGCGCCGTGGGCCGAAACGCCGGTGTGCCTGGGGCAGGCACGAAGGTGACCGTCGGCCGGGGCACGGGAAAACCCGGTGGAGGTGGCCTGGACGACTGCGTGCCCAGGCCCAGCATCGAAGTGACCGATGGCACAGGCTGGGAGGGGGCGCGCAGAGGCGCATGTGCTGGCAGTGGGCCTGCGCCCCCAGGGATACCTGTAGGCAGAAAGGAAACTGACGGGGGGTCATCATCAGTTAGAAAATCAAGCTCGTGGGTAGGTGGTGAGGGCCGACGAAGGGAGAAAGGGAACGTTGTTTCGTCGAAAACAACGTGGCGAGAGATGATGACGCGGTTGGTGGTGAGGTCGAGGCACCTGTAGCCCTTGTGATCGGGAGAATAGCCAATGAAAACACACAGAGAAGAACGCGGGGCGAGCTTGTGAGTGGTGGCAGTGAGGTTGGGGTAACAAGTGCACCCAAAGGTCTGGAGGTCATGATAGGAAGGATGAGTGCCATGGAGCGCGAAGAAAGGGGTGCTCATGTTTAGAGTTTTGGTGGGGAGGCGATTGATGATGTGGGTGGCAGTGGCAAGAGCATCAGCCCAATAGGAGGGGGACATGGAAGCTTGGAAGAGCAAGGTGCGGGTGACATTGTTGGTGGTTCGAAGCATGCGCTCGACTTTGCCATTTTGCTGCGAGGTATAGGGGCAAGACATGCGGAGAGAAACACCTTTAGCAAGAAAGAAAGCACGAGACGCGGAGTTATCAAACTCACGGCCATTGTCACATTGCACGGATTTGATGGTGCAACCAAACTGAGTGAGCACATAGGCAAAAAAATTAGAGAGGGCAGAAAAAGTGTCAGACTTTAAACGAAGAGGAAAGGTCCAAAGAAAATGAGAGCAATCATCAATAATAACGAGATAATATTTAAATCTGGATACACTGATAATGGGGGATGTCCACATATCACAATGGATTAGCTCAAAATTATGAGATGCTCTTGACAAGGAACTAGTAAAGGGTAAGCGGACATGGCACTCAAGCTGACAAGCATGGCAGAGGGAGTCATCATTAGGTTTGCTGTAGACGATTGAAGAGGAGTGGGCGAGGCTCTGAAGAGTTGCCTTGCCGGGGTGGCCGAGGCGACGATGCCAAGTAGCCGGGGAGGGAGTGGCCACAAGAGCGCAGGAACCGAAGGGCGACGATGGGAGCTACAGGGTGTAGAGGGGTCCTGAGCTGTTACATCGAAGGAGGACGTTCCTGGTACGGAGATCCTTCACAGAAACACCAAGTGGGTCAAACTCAATAGAAACGAGATTATCAGAGGTGAACTGTCTAACAGAAAGAAGGTTTTTAATAATATCAGGGGCTATAAGGACGTTGTTGAGATGAAAGGGACCAGGAATAGTACAGTAGCCGGTGCTAATGACTGGTAAGGTGGCACCATTGCCAACCACAATGGAGGAAGGAAAAAAGGAGGATGGCGACATGGTGACCATACCAGGGTTGGAAGTAATGTGAGATGTGGCGCCCGAGTCGATAACCCAGTCTGAGGAACTTGTTGGCGGAGTGAGGGTGACAGTGCTAAAGGCGTTGGCGAGGGACTGGGGATCCCATGGTGACCATGCAGAAGGGGATGGCGGGGTGGGCGCCTGGTAGTATGCTGCAGGAGCCGGAGGACAGTACGCTCCAGGAAGAGGCATGCCTGTCATCAGAGCTTGCTGCGGAGACGAAGACGGGCCGACGCGAGGTGGTGGACCGCGAGGACAACTGTGGGCAGACCCGGGCCACATATGGATGGACCCGGTCCAAGGGTTGAGGATGGAGGGCCACTGTGATCCGCCTGGCGAGCCGCTGTGCGAACCGCCTTGGCCACGGCCACCGCGACGACGCCGGACACGGTTGCAACCAGGTGACACCCCCCGGAAAGCGAGCCCAGATGATGGCGACGAGGAGGCAGGAGGCTTGCTGGAGGCGAGAGCCGAGGGAGGCGCCGAGGGAGGCGCCATGTTGAGCTCGGCCAGGCGTAGATCGGCGCGGACGTCAGCAAACAAAGGGAACGGCCGTTGTCGGGTGACGAGCTGCGACATGAATTGGAAGCGCTCGTTGAGGCCACGCAAGACATTCAGCACAAGAGTGCGGTCGTTGATGGGCTCGCCAAGGTCGGCAAGTGCATCGGCCATACTCTTCATCTTGCGGCAGTAATAATCGATGGAGAGGATGCCCTGGGAAAGGGTCCGAAATTCGGCGTCGAGAAGCATGGCGCGGGACTCGCGATTGTTCAGGAACTGTTGTTCGATCCCGAGCCAGGCCACCCGAGCAGTGATGCTGTCACGCTCGTGGATGACGTCCAGGAGGTCGGAGGAGATGGTATTGAAGAGCCAGGAGACGACCACACAGTCCATGCGCGACCATGTCGGGTCGGCGAAGCGGGAATCGTCACTGAGGGCATGGTCCTTCAGAGCGAATCAGCCGAGGGTGAGAAGGACGTAGCCGTGCCACTTGGAGTAGTTGGAAGGCTGTAGATCAAGAACAATGGGGATCAAGTTTTTGATGTTCTGGACAGCAGCAGCCTGGCTGTGCAGATGAGCAATGGTCGCAGCTTCGGAGCGGTCGTCGTCGCCGTCCACGGTGTTGTCATCCCGGAGAGGTTCCGGGCGAAGACGCTCACGAAGAGCAGCGGCCTGCTGTTCCAGGATGTCAGCCTGCGCGCGCTCTTGGTCAAGAGCAGCGGCGGCGGCACGAACGCATTCCTAGACAGCGGCGGCTGACTTGAGAAGATCAGCCTCCTCCTGGAGTTGCTGACTGCGCTCGGAGTTGGTGAGGCGCAAGGAGGCGGCCTCCTCTTCCAGCGTCTTGGCGGCGGCGAGAGCTTCGTCGCGATGGACGCTGCCGGGGCACCAGAGGTTGAGCCGCCGGAGGCCAATGGCTCTGCAGCCGTCAAGGTGAGGCGCGGCAGCTGAAGCAGAGAGAGGTGGGCGGAAGCAGAGGGGTGGGCGGGAGGTGGAAGGGCCCAAGACATGATTAGTCTGATACCATGATAGAGGAATGCCAAAGGGCTTAGATTCCTTGATGATTAGATTACAGGAGTATTACATATATATAGAGAGAGGCTAAGCTAGAGAGTTAAGAGGGGGGAAGTCCCAGGCAACATGCCAGGAGTCCCTAGGCAGCACACTGGGTAGAAACCCAAGAGGCAGCCGATATACAATAAATGATAGAGGAAATAAATACTCTAACACTTATTATAGGGATGGAGGTATGAGGTTTTCCTTGCTATGAATCTGAATTCTAGGAAAGATGCACTAGAAGTACTGTATGAGGAGCCTCTAAATTTCGGAATTCTTAAGGATGTCAATTATATTTTTGGTCCTCTCTCTATTGTGCCACCACCATAGCCCATTCCATCCCGATCACTAGTGTGCACAGATAATTAGAAGAGCAGGTATCCAAATTAAATACCATTTGTTTCTAATTATTGTGAGATTTGATTTATATATTTTTTGTCACACGTAGGGAGAATTGGAGACACTAATTAGTAATATTAAAATTTTGATTTTTCATGCATGCCCTTTTTATTACAAGGGCGGGCCAAGGGGTATTCAAGTGTTTTCATTGAATACCAATTATTTTTGCTAATTAATTGTATTCAAGGGTTGATAAATTATTATTCATGTTGAAAAATAGGGTTGAACCAATCAAGTCTTTTTACTTTGAAATTCTGAATACACATTCTTCAAATCTTGGGCCCGTCTGATGCAAGCCTTTAGCAGGGATAAAGGAAAAGATAAAGTTAAAGAGAGGGAATAAATCAAAGCCCCCTTCCGCTGTACCTTGTTATGCATCAAAATTAGCGTAGCTCTATTTTGTCCGTGGAGTGGGGGGCAAAAGTTTGTTTGGCTTTCTTGATGGTAAAAAAATAGGGGAGAGACATGACCACGACATTCGAGATTAGAAAAGAAAAGATAGGAGTCTGAGTCTGCACGTCCGCGATAATTTGATTGATAAAGATGACAATTGTGTGCACCCTCCCTGACGATCTGTTTGTTCCATAGGTTCAGCATTTCATACCCCCTTTGACCTGGAGAGGTACCAAGATGTGCTATTCAAACCTTGTAGATGTTTAAAAAATTTCGATGGTGGTAGGCACCATTTTGTTTCGAACCATTGCATCTAGACCAATAGATGGCTTAGATAATACTCCCTCCGTTCCAAACTATGAGACGTTTTTGGCTGTCTCAAAAGCCATCCAAAGAGGACATATTATTTGGAGTGGAGGTAGTAGCGCCTAACTGCCTATAGGGACATAATAAGGATGAAAAAATGCTCATCCAAGCTATAGTTACCTTTTATCTAAAGAGGAATGGCAGGTTTTACTCCCCTTACTTTATTCCATGCCTTGCTTCATTTGTGGTTTGTCCAGTGCATGAAAATATGCGAAGAACAGGGAAGGAAAGCAAGCAAAGGATAAAGTCACTGGGCATACCTTGAAGAATCCTCAATGGGATAGAACGTCCATCTGGCATCTGGTTGCCTTGCCAAGAAGAAAAGAGCAGATTAGAAACTAGCAAGCTAGGGCATTACCTCTGGCCATGCATTCCTTCAAGAAATAGATCTGCGTTCCATGCTAGCTAGCACTGGTATGGTGTATTGAAGAGAAGACACCTATAGCAAATCAACCACACACCAAAATTAATCCAATGGATGAGTAATCCATTGCACCATCAGGGAGGCTGTTCTAGGTCGTTTCTTGTCGGTCCAAGTACATCTAGCTAAGCTAAGGAGAGCTAGGTGTCTACTGTCCGGCGAGACTACGGCGGCGGTGGCAGCAGCCGCCGCCCTGTGCTGTAGCCATGGCGGAGCTGGCGGCTGGAGCCGTTGGCTCGTTGCTGGGCGTCCTCCGGGCTGAGGCCCAGCTGCTGAGACGTGTCGGCAATGATGTGGAGTTCATCAAGGAGGAGATGGAGAGCATGAACAGCTTCCTGGAGCACCTGGCCAGGACAGCGCCTCCTGACGGCTCGCACGACGAGCAGGTGCAGACGTGGATGAACCAGGTCCGGGAGCTCGCCCACGACTGCAGCAACTGCATCGACCATTACCTACTACGAGGTGACCCAGCGATCCACCGCGCCAGGGGTGGCCTCAAAGGCTACTTTTGGTGGGCTTACTGGTTCGTGCAGGAGTTGATCGCCAAGAACATAGCAGCCACCCGGCTGCGTGAGCTCAAGGAGCGGGCCGGCGATGTCGGCAAGCGCCGGTTAAGGTACGGCGTCGAGATCCCCGGCAAGCCAGCTACCCCCGGTGGTGCCACGTCGTCGTCGACACTGATGCTATCATCCTCGTCCTCGTCTCAAGCTGTTGCCGCACTTCCAGCGGCTGCAGAAGACGATGATGAGGATGAAGACGTCAAGCATCAGGCAGGAGCAGTGGCCGAGCATTATTCTTACTACCACCATCTAGCTCTGGAGCCTCCCAGTCTGGATAACTACTTCATAGAGAAGATATGCAACTGGGTGGCGAGACTCAGGACCAACGCGGAACCAATGCGTTCCATCGCCATTGTAGTACCAGAAGATACAGACTACATCACTGTAAGTGAAGGTTTGGAGAAAGCGAGCGCACAATTTAAGCGCACGGTGTGAATCAACCTCCCTTCAGTACACTACCCATCAGATAAGCTAGGACCCAACAAGGTTCTTCTCTTCATCCTGCGTGTATGCAGACTTCAGAAGCAACACAGCGATGATAAGAAGTGGAAGGAAGAAAAGGTTACTAGTCGATTCGATGTTTGGAGCAATGGAAGGAAGGAGAAAAGAAGAATCAGGCAGCAATTTGAACGTGGAGTTGAAGGAAAAATTAAAGAACTCAAAAACAAGATTGAAGATATGGAGAGCAAGATCAGTGTTAAAATGAAAATGGTTGGGAGCAACAAGAATGAGGCTACAGAAGGGGGGAATCAGATCACGGTCACAGAGGAATTCAAAGCCAATTTCGACAGCAAGATTAAAGAGCTCGAAAACAAGATTAAAGATATGGAGAGCAAGATCAATGAGAAGACAGGAGGGGGGCACGTGACAGGAGGAACAGAGGGGAACATCAAGAATGTTGAAGAAAAAGGAGGGAGCAACAACGTGACTCAACAAACAGTGGGGGCCAAGGCCAACAACAATGGAGCAACACAAGGGGTAAACAATATTGTTGAACAACTAAGTGTGACAAACACGGCAAGACCCTTAGGTGCACTCTACCTGGCACTGCTAGTGCTATGTAAGGAGGAAAGGAATGAGCAGGAAACCAAGGACGTACTAGAATCGGATGAGCAAAAGATTATCAAGAAAACAGCTATGAAGCTGGCACAGTATATGAAAAGTGAAGGCGTGAACCTGCGCGACAGCCAATACGAACACATTCTGCAGGAGCTGTTCCTGATCAGTGCTAGTAATCCTGCTCCTGCTCCTGCTCCTGCTACATTGGGTGACCAGCAGACCAAAGAAATCAGGGATCAGATCAAAGAAATCATCATCTGTGTGATTAAAGAAGACATTTTAGCAGTCACGCAATCTACCAAGTCCCGTGTCCCAGGAGAACAAAAACCTGGTGAAGATCAAATCGCCAGTGCCATCCAATATACCAAGGACAAGATTCCAGAAATGGAGCTCAAGATTAAGCAGCAGATGATGATTAAATGGATAGTGGATCAAATCAATGAGCTTTTAGATGATAAAGATAATCTGCTTATTGTCCTGCACGATGAGAATAGAAGACGTGGACCCAAGTGGGAGGATATAATGAATGCGGTGAAGCTATTGAAGTGCGCCAAGGGCAGTGCAATGATAGTGACTACGAGGGACAGCCAGAAGGCCAAAGAGTTTTGCTACCCACCCACAGAGCCAATAACATATTCTCTTGTTGGACTATACCATGATATTGTACTCAAGCTCACACAACAAAGGGTGAACAACGAAGATGTCAACAGCACCCAGATTTTCCGTGACATCTTGGACAAGTGCCATCCACATGAATTCTGCATGAAGATGTTCGCTGGTGCTTTGTATGCTAATCCCAATAGGAGCAACAAAGAACTAGAGAGGCTATCTGAGTGCCTGCAGGTGCAGGATCCTGCAAGTCCAGAAAACACATTGGCCATTAATGCAAAGAAGATATTCAAGTTTTCCTACAGAGATCTGTCTAGAGAGCACAAGACCTGCTTGCTGTACCTAGCCATCTTCAGCCAAGGTGACAACATCAGGCGGTCAACTTTAATAGGACGATGGCTTACAGAACGGCTCATAAGAAAGGAAGACTGGTCCATTGCAGTTCGCCATGCTGAGCAATGTTTCGATGCTCTCATCGACCGGTGTCTTGTTTGTCCTGGGGATATTAGTGCTAAAGGAGAGTTCAAGAGCTGCATGGTTGGCCATCTTGTCCATGGATTTATAACCAAAATGGCTAAAAAGCAACACATTTTGGATCCACGCCTGTCACATCTCTTGGCTAGGCACTTTTCCATCTTCAGTGGTCTCCGACTCCGCGCCTCTGATACCATAGAAAAGTTTGTCAAGGAGCTTCATAATTATTCACCTCAGCTATCACTACTCAAGTTGCTAGATCTGCAAGGTTGTCTATGTTTTGACGACAAAAACTACTACCTCAAGGCCATATGCAACAACATTCCATTTCTCAAGTATCTAAGCCTAAGGGAAACAAATATTACCCATCTACCCAGAGAAATCAACAACCTCCATGACCTAGAAATATTGGACATCCGGCAAACCTGTGTGCCTCCAAAGGAAACAAGGCATGTCCTGCTTCTGAAGCTAAGGCGCCTGCTTGCTGGTGACACTAATTCAAGTGCAAGCAGTAATGGCACAGGCATAACCAATAGGAAGCAGAAGTCAGTATGCTCATGTGTCAGTATCCCATTCAAGATTGAGAAAATGGAAAACCTGGAGGTGTTGTCTAATGTCATGGCTTCGTCACATGGAAATGAGTTGAAGGACATTAGTAAGTTATGGCAGCTGAGGAAGCTCGGTGTAGTTATCAATGATAATGACACACACCTCTTGAATTTGCTTGAAGCCATTGGGGACTTGAAAGAGTGCCTTCAGTCTGTTTCGATCACGATAGCTGAAACCAGGAAGGAGGAAACCTTCACTGAACCAAAGTTACTAACAGACCGTATATACAGCGGCTTGGTACAACCACCGAAACTCCTAGAGAGTGTAAGCATCAACGGACGCACAAATAGGGTGCGGATCCTCTCATTATTGGGCAAAGGTAGCAGTGAACTTGCCAAGGTGGTTCTGAGTGGCACCATGTTGGAGCAGAGAAACCTTAAGGTGCTTGACTCTATTCCCAAGTTACGCTGCATCAGGCTCTGTCATTTTGCATACAATGATCCTCAGCTCACCTTCAAAAAGGAAGAATTCGAACATCTGAAATGCTTACTTATCGATGGACCCAATATGACTGACATCAACTTTGTAAAGGGAGCAGCTGTTGCGCTCGAGAAGATTGTTTTGTCCTCCACCAACATAAAGTATCTTTATGGTGTCGGTCACCTTCCAAAGTTAAAGGAGCTCGAATTGAAGGGCAACGAATTATTTGATTCATTCTCTGATGGAGAAGCAGCTGCACAGAAAACCACTGAACCTGTATCAGCTTCTGAAGATAGAGCAGCTCCTCAGAAAAACACTCAACTTGTTTCACTTCCTGAAGATGGAGGAGTTCCTCAGAATCAGACTCAAGTTGCTTCACCTCCTGATGATGGAGCAGTTTCTCAGAAAAATACTGAATCTGTTCAGCTTCCTGAAGATGGAGCAACTTCTAAGAAAAAGACTGAACTTGTTTCACCTTCTGAAGTTGGCGAAGCTCCTCAGAAAAGCACTGGACTTGTTTCACCATCTGAAGATGGAGCAGCTCTGCAGAAAAATACTGAGATAAATATCACCTTCAAGAAGGAAGAATTCCAGCATCTCAAGTATTTCCATTTTGAGGACAGAAGAATAATCAACATCATATTTGAAACTGAGGCAACTCCTGAGCTTGAGAAGATCATCTTGTACATGGCCAGCACAGAATCCAAACTTACTGTGTCTGGTAACCTTCCAAAACTCAGAGAGATCGAAGTGAAAGGAGACAAGACAATCTTCCTTTCGCTATTCAACAATGCCGATAAGATTAACAAGGTGACTCTCTCTGATACCATACTCAACAAAGGCGATGATATATATAAACTCCTTTTGAAGAAACAAAGCATGTGCTGCCTAGAGCTCCTAGACAATTCTTATGATGAAGATGAGCTTACCTTCGACAAAGATGAATTCGGTAACCTAAACCTACTTATTATCAAGTGCTTTAAGATAAGAAAAATCAACTTCCACAGCAGATCTTGTCCTAACCTCGAGAAGATCATCTGGTTCTACAACGGGTCTGACCCTCAAGACGAAATCCAAATCTCTGGCATGGAAAATATTGGGAAATTGAAGGAGCTTGAGCTGAATGCTGACTCCGTCCCTCGTCAGTTGAGGAAAGACATCAAAGCACACAAAAACAAGCCTGTTCTCACACACAAGAAACCGCCACATAAGGATGACAAAGCACACGAAGAGAAACAGGATGATGTGTCATGCTTTCAACATTTCACCACCAGCTATTTCTCCAAGAAGAAGGATCAGCACTAGCTGATTGAGGAAGCTAAGGTTTCCATTCTGCTTCCATCATCGTTGGCTTGTGTGTGTGTGTTTGTTTCAGTTCTGTGTGGGTGTTTGTGTTTTGCTTACTCTGAAGTCAGTGGTGTGACTCCAATAATTCCACATCAGTGCATCAGCTGCACGTGCCATCTGAGTGCACGTCTGTGTGTGTGTGATTGAGGTGTGGAGCAAGATGCAGCTTCTAAGCTGTGACTGTGCTCATGTGTATCGATTTGGATTTCCATGATTACTGTGTACTTGTGTGTGGCCTTCCTCTGCGGAGGCAGAGGCACGTGTGCAGATGCTTGCCTGCCTCGAGTGGTTGCCTCTGTACTGTGTGTGTGAGCATACGGGCCTTGTTTGCCCATGCATGCTCATGTATTTGGTTGTGTACTATGTGGCCTCCCTCCAGAGCATGTGGTGTGGCTGGCTCCATCCATATAATAAGTGTGATATTTGGCTTGTTAATTGAGTTCCTTTTGTTTGCTGCATGTTTATCATCATCTCACCGAATGGCCCAAGTGACAGGGCCAGATGTTTCATACATATCTGTCATGCATCGGTGGTGTCTGGCAGCAGCGGACCCAGAAACGAAGCAAGAGGGGGCTAAATAATAGTAGGCTAGAACTCATACTAGTGGCGCAGCAATAGATATAACAAAGAATGGAAATGATAATATCAATTCAAAATGTTCAAGCAATACGTACAAATAG
This sequence comes from Miscanthus lutarioriparius, assembly GCA_904845875.1. NCBI lineage: Eukaryota > Viridiplantae > Streptophyta > Magnoliopsida > Poales > Poaceae > Miscanthus > Miscanthus lutarioriparius. The sequence continues at coordinate 33,825,691 of CAJGYO010000010.1, forward strand.
AGACCATCCCATACTTTCACACCATCTTGATGGTCGTCTTTAATTCTACGTTAAAATTTTAAATATGTCATAGTTGTTGAAGAAACAAGATAACATTATGAATTGAAATAAACAAAATACAATAAGTACCATTCATTTCTTGGGCCATGGCGGGGAAAATTTAACATTCGGATTTTTAAGACTTGAAAGTGCTTTAGAAAATTTTCATCTTCAACAGATGCATATTAAGCTCAAGCTGTGGTCTTTTTTTCTTGAGGGTTTTACCTGTGTACCATTCAGTTCACTTTTGGTTCTAAAGGTGTCAAACTGTGCTGGAAAAAGTCAAAACTACCCTCAGGTCTAGTGGTACGTGTGTATGAGATCCTTTAATCTTGGGCATAGATCCAGAGATGAACGGTGAAGGTTCATTGCCAGTATAAGTGTATTTCTAAATTTATTTTTTAAAGGAAAATGGTTGTATAAGGAAAACTGTTCCGGCGGATCTCAGGTGACAGCAAACCTCGGCCCCTGACCCTGGTGTCATTTTCATCGAACAGATCCTTCTGAACAGCTCTGGGAAGCCCACGGTGTGCTTGAGCACCTGCTGTCCGGCGTCGTAGTCCTCGAGCACCCACACCAGAAGCCTCAGTGGCTCCTCGAGCACTCACACCGACATGCCGTCGGTGTTGACGAACAGGTGCAGCCATGGAAAACGGCGGCGCCGATGCCCAGGTGGATGAGCGCCATGCCGCGGCCATAGTACCGCCACCCGCCATGGAGGGGCATGGCGGCGCAGATCGACGCGTTCCTTGCGGCCCCAGGGACGGCGACATGCCGCTAGCCATCTCCGAGGTGACGCTGGACAAGTTCGCCAGTGCCGTCGAGCAGGAGATTGCACAATTGGAGCAGCACGGCCGAGCCACCACAACGGAAGAGGCAGTGGCACAGCATCCGCGTACCAATTGGGCGCGATGCACTCCGCGAAGATGACGAGCGCCAATGCCGAGCGCGGGGACAAGACCGGGACCGCGCGCGCATGGTGCTCCGGGCAAGGTCCACAGCGACGAGCTCGGCGGCGCAGCCCATCCCAGAGAGGTTGTAGGCCGCGACGTCGCGGGGCCGAGCCTCGTCTGCCTGGCGAACAGCTCCGCCATGGCGCCGTGGAAGATGGCGTCCATCTCGTAGAGGCAGTCTTGGTGGGTGGGGCTGTGCTTGTGGCCGGCGATAACGGTGCGCGGAGCGTAGGTGTGCCCACCAAGGTTGGAGCGGAGGATGATGCGGAGGAGGAAGCGGTGGAGGGGCCGCTGAGCCGCTTGCTGCGGTCCATCGTGGCGCTAAGCATCTCCGTGGACACCTTGCGGTCATCCGGCGGCTTGTAGCAGACACAGTCCAGGAGGTAGCCCCACGAACGCCGGCGACGGGAGGCGGTCGCCACGGTCAGGTAGCCGACCACCATGAGTAGCGGCAGCAGGAGATGGCGACGTGGATCAAAGCGTTCCAGCACACCGTTGAGGTGGACCTCCCCGGCGAGCGCGATCTTCTGTGGCCGCAGCGTGGGCCGACTCGGGCGCACCGAGCACGGGGCCAGCAGATCCAAGAGCAGCGCGCGGGCAGGGCCGGAGATCAGAGCGGCGCGCAGGCGGGGGCCAGAGATCGGAGCGGCGCGATGGGCTTGGGATCGAGGACGTCGGGGTCGGCTCCGGGGTGGAGAGCCTCGACGGCACGGGAGAGAGAAGAGGAGCGTAGATAGAGCCACGGGAGACAGGATGGCATTTTGGACGTTTTACCGGGCTGGGCCCATATATCAGGGCTAGCAAACGGTGAAAACTAGACGGAAATTGGATGGAATGGCGTGGAGGGAAAAAAATGTACCTAGATGCGCTCGAACTTTTTAGTGGCATGTAGGTAAGAACCATCTTCTTTAATGGTACATAGGTAAAACCCTCTTTTTTCTTAACTCGGCTCTCTTTAGTTCCAGCACTGCTCTTCGATGCATCATTCTTAATAAAATACCTTTCCATCCTTCCTAGCTTTCTATGCCTATGATATGATTGAAATATTGCAAATTGGAATGTGACTATTAGGATCTAGTCAACTAAGCATTCGAAGATTGAAATTCGACAACTAGACCCTAATAATCCGATATACGTACTGTTCTGTACTCTCAGATCTAACCGTGAGCAGCCTGCAGCAGAGCAGAGCAGGGGCGGTGCCGTGCGCTGGTGAGTGGTACCTCTGCCCTCCCTCTCGACTTCTGAAATCTGGAGCGCGGACCCTGTCACTCTGCCTGCCCGCCTCGGGGTGCGCCTGCTGCTGAAGGGGCGACCAGCCACCTGGGGCCGGGCGCCGCCGCGGGGTAAGGCTGCAGTCTGCAGAAGGGGCTGCCAACGGCAGCGCGGCCGGTTGGAGCATGGAGGGCTGGAGGCGGAGGCGGTGGCGCGGAGCTGTGGATCTTGGGCGCCTGGGCAGCCTCGCCGTGACGCCGTCGCCGGGAACGGGAAGGGAATCCGGGAGTCGCAAGCCGCGAGCGGGATGCGGACGGCACTCGGGAGGCGGCAGCTGGGTATGGATGTCTTGGGCAGTGTCTGTGTTGGGCTGGCCGTGGGGTAAGGTCTTCCGTGCGCTGGCATTGGAGTGCTTTCGTGGGCTGCTAAGGAGCTACTCCTAGAAAATTTGGGCCGAGCGCTGGGCTACAGCCCCCAGCCCAGGGCCCATGTCCGCCCACACTGTCTGGTCATTTTTAAGACAGCAGAAAAAAGAAAAGAGAAGACTTGAAAGAAGTGAACAGTTATCTGTTTCCTTTTTTCTCATTGTGATGGTATTTTTTTAAGAAAAGGGAATAGGTATTAATATTTCAGCCTCTATATCGATCGATACATATAACTGTCCATTATTACCGATGTTTTTAGGTCGTCCGATTCGCGATTAGTCGTCCTGGTCCGTCCCAGGTATTCGATTTAGGAGGACCGACTCGATTAGCTCGACTAGAAAGCTGGTCATCCGATTAGTCGACGACTAATTGCGATTAGTTGCCCGACTAGGACAAGGACAGCCAATTTAGTTACTCTGTTTTTGGGCCTGTTTAACTGGGCGGACATATGGGACTATTGAATGTCAATGTTTGTGACTTTGTGTTGAACACTTTAGCTTATCTGTATTGAACTAATTTGGTTATGTAATATGCTGGTTGTGTGGCTGCTATGGTCTGCTAAATGTTAGTTATTTTGCTCTCGCAGCGATCTTTCTTTGTTCAGTAAGTCAAGATCAAGACTGCATTAGTGTCACCAACTAAACACTAATGTAGTCTTGATGCTTGCTTTATTGTGTATATATATAGTATGTATATATATATATATATATATATATATATATATATATATATATATATATATATATATATATATATATATATATATACACAAAATAACTTATTCTGTAGTCACTTTGAGTTACGATAATTACTATGTTAATTTACGAGATTATAGTAACTCCTTACTAAGTGGTTTACTATAACGTTATGGTAAATATCCCCATATGTTATAGTACCCCAATTATCGTAAATATGTATTGACATTATCGTAAATTAGTATATAAAATTATCGTAAATGGAGATGGCTAAAGAATAACTTATTTTGTAGCTGGCTACTGAATATACTCTCCTTATATATATGTCCTGATATACATGGACGACTAGATGGACGACCAGGGTCGACTAATCGGCCTGGTCGACGACTAAATGCGATTAGTCTCCTGATCGGTCCCATGACAACCAGGTTCGACCAGACGACCTGAAAACATTGATTATTACAACCATGACACTGTCAAAAAGAAACCAAAACAAGCATTCGACACATCATGATAATGGTATACATATCACTGGGTCAGAGTCTAAATTCAAGACATTGAAATTGTTTGGCTGTTCCTTTAACGCAAAGTTCATGTATGTGATTTACATATCGAATCTCCTGTAGCATGGAACTACCTGAACCATCCCATGGTTTTGAGAGGATCTTCGTTGATCTGTCACTGCATGGTCCCAGCATAAGTCTAGCATGGTGGTGTTTTGCATAGTCTGCCCAACAGTTGCTGCTTCAACACCAACTGGATTAGGTACCATGCATGTGAAGGCGCTGGCTAGGCCTGGACGTAATAGCGTTGGCCAATGAGTAGTGTGAGAAAGGGATTATTAATTTATCTTGTGCGATGTGTGCTTGTTGCCAACCTGTTTGTAGGTTAAGAAGAACCTGTCCTCATGTCAATGGACATCATGTGTTTGGCATTCAATAGCTGAAAACTAAAGGCATTAGTGCACGACCATCATGTTATTATTTCCTACAACGTAGTTCGGAGCATCGTGTCTACTCCTGCGTGGATAATTTTGCAAAAAAATCCATTTTTTTTGTTTCAGACAATCAACCCCTAGTCCATCTAGTCATAAATTCACAGTGAACACGTTCAAACATTTTATGTATAGCCCATTCACAAAAAGTGTATTTCCATGTGAAGAAGAAAAAATTGAGATATTGCTCATTTTTACAAAATGAACCCCCTCCGGTTGACGTGTACCTCCTTCTTCTTAGGGCTTGTGTTTGGGACTGCTGCGCTACATTTTTTTTAGCTTCACTCCATGTTTTTCAGCCAGACAGGTTTAGCTTCACACAACTTTGTTCCATGAAAAAAGGTAGAGTTGTGAGCATCTAATAAAGGGGTGGTCCAGAAACTCCAAGTTTTTAGTAGAGCTGCTCCACAGTGCAATTTGTGGAGTAGAGTTCGTGGAGCAATCCCAAATATATATGCCCTTAGTGTTTACCTTTGCTAACTATTATGTGTAGGAGCTCTCGTGTGCTTTACTTGAGTACTAGTTGCTTAGGTTTATGTGATCTTACAAACTAGACTTGTGTGTAGGTGAGCTCCCACTAGCTCGACACCTTTTGATACCTCGTGTATGATCTTTTGTAAGGTCCTTGTGAAAATAGATAGAGAGGTATGGTTGTAGCTAGATGATTACTTTAATTCTAATTTGTTTCAGCTAGCCAGAACGATTAGTTTTAGAAACAACTATTTATCCCCCTCTGATCGGCCGTATTGGCCTTTTCACATATTCGTGAATATTCCGGGACACAATAATCCTTCTCTCCATGTCTACCAACTAATACATGTCAGCATGCGCCCTGCGATCCATGACAGAGCGCCCTCTCCCTCGGGTTCTAACCGAAGGTTACTTTTGTCGCTTCGTATTATCGTACACCCTCGAGCCTATCTATAATGGTGTACCTTGGGGAACACTTCTTCGTCCAAGTTTCATGGCCTTTTGGTACCTGCTCAAAGGTGAAGAGCATGACATACCTCCGCTAGCTTGGCACAACAACTCAATGACCGAGGGGTGGTGGTGTGCAGTGACCAAGGTTCCGGGATTCTTTTTAAAAAAATATTCGGAGCTCAACGAATTGGACGAAATTAAAAAATTTCAGAAAATTCAGACCGGTATCCTGTAAAAATTTGAATGAATTTTGAGCAAATTTGAACAAAATTTGCCCAAACGGTCAGACATGGTAGTGGGGATGGAACGGGTGCATGCGGCGCCGTCGTGGGACGCGCAGGCGATGGGGAGGGTGGCGACGGCGTGCTGGCAGGGACGGTGCGGCTGAGGCAGTGACGGCATGGTAGCGGGCGTCGAGGTGAGGCCATGGCTCAGGGGCGGCATCGAGGACCATCCATGGCAAGAGCTCAGGCATCGGGATGCGACCTCCGCTCTCGTGGTGGCTGCGGCGAGGAGCTAAGACGTGCTGCTACCTGCTAGGGATCGTGAGGATGTTTTTAGCATCGTATTGATGGATGAAAGTCTGTGGGCTCTTTGTTGGACCGTAAAGCGGGCTGAAAATTTGAACTGAGCCGAAATATTTTGGCCGGTTTAGACTTATCTTGGGCCAGACCGAAATGGACGAATTTCGGTGAAATCCGGTCCATTCCGGCCGACTCCCAGAACCGTGGCAGTGACTAACGTATGATCCCCAACAACAACACCCGCCGAGTTTGGTTTGGTCAGACAAAGTTGCTACTCGGTGTACGGAGGATGAGGGCCTTATCCATGTAAAATAAAATCAAGTATCTAAACGTTTTCAGTTGAAGCCTTGCTTTGAGTTCTGTAAGAACATAGGTGTGCCTCCTCTGTTTTCACTTTTCAGCTCGTTCAATTGGATTCGATGGGTGCCCTATGTACCTTAGGTTATCTGCGATCTTTTGCTAGCTTAGATTTTTTTCCAACAAGTTTGTTTGCTGCTAATTATTTTCAAACAGGATCATTGGTACTTATCCCACACCATCGCTTCAGTTTTTGCTTAACTGTTTTTGTTCCTGCGAGGATGAAAATGGAACTCACTGACAAGGTCCTGAGCTAAACTCAGCCTCATACTTGCCATAGCTCTGGTGCTTCAATATATATTGTCCTGTAGTGCTGTTTTATGACAAGCTCTTGCACAAAGCTCACACAGAATTGCAGTACACAGAGCTCGTGTATATATGTATGTTTCTAGTGGTCCAGTCCTGATAAGCACTTTATTGCAAGACATAATCAACATGAAACTAAGTAGTCAACCATTATAGAACTTTTCATTTCTCAACAGCTAATGATAATTTTATATTCAACAGAAGAACATTTGAGGACAATAGGTGCATTCCACATGTCAGCTGCTCTTCTCACATGAAGCCTATATTATCAACAATGCTGGGTTTAATACTTCTGTTTTAAGAATGCCACATAAGCAATAGTATATTTAAGGGGTTTAAGCGTTTCTATCCTTGCTTTGAAGTGAAATGGTGATTTTGCCCTCGTTTTTTTAACTTTTATGATTTTACCTCTGCGATTTCAAAACGAAGGGAGACTTTACCCCTGTTGTAACATCCTAGATGTTATAAAGCAATTAAAACCTTGATCATATTCATCATCATGCATAATCATGAAATATTAAGACATAAATGCATTGCATATTTTAATTATAGCATTCATAGGTTGCATATGTGTTGAGATGTGATGCACGAAATGTTAACAATGATATCAATTAAGGATCTTTGTGAATTTATATATGTGAATTTGCTTAAACAATTAAAATTTTTCTAAAACAAACTTTGTAGTATAAAGTGTGTGTTTTCATGTGGAATGAAAGTTTGATGATGTTTCTAAATTAAACATCTTCAAATTTGAGCTCCAGGTTTGAATTTAGTTTTGAAATTCAGCACTTAAAGTTTGGTCGTCTTGGAATTCAACTTTAAATTCAATTTTGGGGAATTTATTAAATCAATTTTCACAAATAAAATTTGTACAACTTTTGTTTCATTGCTTGGTCCTATACTTGAGTTATGATACTGTGCAATTGGTTATTAAATTTGATAGATTTTTAACCTCTAATTAATTACCAAAGTTGCTTAACCAAACCAAAATTTTCAAACTCCTAACTGAATTTCCGAAATCAGTTTCAAAGTACCTCTGTTCCTCATTCAAAATATCTCAAATATTTGATCTTTTGATGTTGGTTACTTAATAGAAGTTGGAGATCTCATCAAGTTGAACAAGTGATAGTAGTGAAGTTTTTCGAGTTGCTGTTTGGAATCAAGAGAAAAAGAGAAGGGAAGAGGAGGGTTCAGTGGGCTATAGTAGAACCGGCAGCAGCTCGGCTGCCTGCCTGCTCGCCGCCGTGCGCCGTTTGACCGCCTTCGCGGCGCTTCTCGTGCATGGACGCGTGACTGTCCACGTGGCCAAGCTCGAGAAGGCGCTGGCGAAGCCGGTGACGTCGCCCTCGCCGTTTAAATACCCCGTCGTCCTCTCTTTCTCCTCTTTCTGCCGCCGCCGTCGAGCTTTGCTTCGCTGGCCGATTTCTCCGCCACCGCTCTCCCTCTGCTTAATTTCTCCCGCAGCTAGCTTCTACACCCCCTTGCGCTTCTATTGAGACTGCTTGCGTCGCTCCTCGTCGCTGGAATCGCCTGCGCGTGCCGTTTCCGCCGCGGCCGTTTGCCATGGCCGCCGCAAGCCCCTCACCGTGGCCGGCACGTTTCGAGGCACCTCTCTTCCTTCTAGCTGTCGTTCTGGGTTTCCTTTGGCTCCGTGTTGCTCACCATCCTTTTATTTTGATATGTGGAGGAGCAGACGCACCGGAACAGCGCTCTCGTCGCCGGTCCGCGCCGCCGCAGTCGCCCGTGACGATGACCACACACCTCCGCCGTGCCTCCGCCTAAGACGGCCATACCCTCGCCTTACCAAGCTCTCGAAGCACCTCCCGCGCTCCTACACCTCGCGTGCACGCGCCTCTGTCGCGCAGCCGCCACGCGCAGGAGCGCCGCCGCCTTTATCCACCGCCGCGCGTGGTCCCGTTTCTGCGGGTCACGGTTGGGCGAGCCGACAAAACCGACGGGCGCGGCCAGGGCCGCTACCGCTCCCGCACGCCTGCCCGGTCCCGATGCTCCCCTGCTCTATAACCGTGAAGAAGGAAGAGAGGACGCGAGAGGGGGAATAAGAAAAAGATGAGGGCGCCAGGTGAGAAATCTGCGACTCATGTGAATAGATCCAAATAGTGCACATATACCGCGGTTTAATTTTTAAACAATAGGGTTCTTTTTATAAAGTCACCAGGCCGCGCGTGGGCAGGCCGTGATGGGCCGGCCTGCTCGCGTCTCTGGGCCGAGCCGGGCCAACTTTGGGCCTGAGGTCCTTTACTTTTTCTATGTTTTATTAATTTCCAATAATGTGCTGATGCTTGCAAATTAATAAATAACTATAAAAACATGATGAAATCTTGAAAATTTTTGTGTAGCGTTGTCATGATGTTATCTACCTAGGAAAAATATGAGTGAGTCAAAAAAAAGTAATTTTTGTATGCTTGAAAATTCACTCAATTAATGGAAAAATTCTTATTGCATAATTTTATAGGCCAAAATAGTAATCCTTAATCATGAAACTTTTTTTTTGCAAATGTAATGTGCTAATACCTAGCTTCATAAAAAGTTTGGTACTATTTTGATAAATATAGCTTGCTTAATTAGTTTAAGTGTGTTTAAATGCCTTTTTTCATGTTTAATAAATATTAAAATGAATTAGGAAAATGCTTAAATGACTTTGGTGTATTTTGAGCATTGATTGAAGTCCTTGGAACACCAAAACCCTACTGTTCCTTGGCAATTTAATTATTTGCTTCATGTACACATAATCAACTTTGTTTGATAAATAATAAAACTTGTTTTGTGAGAATTAAACTTAGTTATACCGCGAAGGAAAGTTGTACTCAAGTTAATGGATTAGTTAAGTCATCAATATCCATATTGCACCTTCATGCATCGTGTCATGCATTCCATCATGTTAAGCATGCATCATCTTTTTTACGTGTAGTAAATGAGAGTGAGAAGGTTATCGTGGACAAGCTTCAGAGAAGGTTCATCCACCGATGTGGTGTTGGTGTCAAGATTGACTTCATGATCCTTCCGCAATTCTAACCTTCTCTTCAGTACACGTGCAAGCCCCTTAGCATACAACCCTTTCCTTGTTGTTTACAAATGTTCTAATCATTTGAGTCTTATAATAAGTGCATTAAGTAAATAGGAGTTGGTTGAAAACCATTTGCTTTATGATTACCTTGATGTTCCAATACATATCCTTGTTACCCAAATATTGATAGGCTAGTGAGGCTTAGCCATGCTTAGTTGATAAGTGTCGAAGGATGAGTTCATCATTCGCAATGTTTTAATATTCGAGAGAATGTCCCGAGAGTTTAATGATGAATATAGATGAACTAGAGACCAAGGCGGGACATGGGTTATGTTTCGTGGTTAAGCCGACGGTGGTTGTGCAGGTCGTGCTTGTCTCTGTGCAGTGTTTGGATAAGGACCGTCCGTTATTGGCCCTTGGATCAAGATTTTTTGCGATAATAGCCACATACTTGATGGCCTCGATACCTCGGCTATTCCATTATGGGAAAGGACAACCGTGCTCTGGAAGTGGAGAGATGGCAAGAGTAGCGTGTACCCACCCTGCTGGAATAGGGTAGGGCGGTGGAGTACTGTGCTCTCGGGTGGCGCGAACCCGTTCCTATTTTGAAGGATCCGAGTGAAGGTTGATATATGTAGGTCCAGGACCTGCATATGTCATGTGGTTGGGAATCTCTAGCTAGGTTTAATCGGTTCGAATCGTTGTTTGCTCTACGATAAAGGAGACTTGGTCCTCGCACCATCATCGTAGTTAATCAATGGAACCTGGTGACTTATAGAAATGAGAAGAAAAGAGATGAGATGTTTAGTGAAGTTATTGATTTATATCAGGTGCAAACTTGATACCGATACTGACTTAATATACAGCTAAAATATTGAAAGTAAGGATCCACTCATAGTAAGCTTTTCTGCATGAAGTTACTCTTGCTTCAAACTTTTCCCTAAGCCTACATGCTCTTGGAGTCTTTTCTTTTAGTCGAGTAAGTCTTGTTGAGTACCCTCAAGTACTCAGGGTTTGTTAACCCCTGTTGCAGGCTCTGACTTGTGCTGCTAATCAAGGTTATGTCAGTGGGCTCGACATGATCTGGAAGTCTCTTCTACCTTAGGTGCTTCTTCTAATTTGCTTCCATTGTCCTATTCACCTTTTGGATCTAAATTTAAGTTTTAGTTAAACATGTTTTGTAAACTAATGTTATACACTAATAGAGAAATGACCTTTCATCCGCTTTGATTTTGGGCTTTAGTCTCGGTATTTTTTGCGTCCGGGAGTAAAGGAAGAATTAGTCCCGGTTGGAGCTACCAACATGGACTAAAGGCCCCTGTCCTGGCACACTTTCGCAGCAGACCACTTTTAGTCCCGGTTGGTGTTACTAACCTGGACTAAAGGTCCTTCAACCTTTAGTCTCGGTTGGTAATACCAACCGGGACTAAAGGGTGACCTTTTAGTCCCGGTTGGTGTCACCAACCCGGATTAAAGGTCTCCCACCTGGGACTAAAGGTACCCCACAGGTCAATTCAAAAGGAGAGTGTCCAAGACCCTGTCACATGTGGTGTACAACTGAATTAGTAAGGAGTTTATGCGCGAGAAAAGAGGTCATGGGTTCGAATCTCACACATCGCAAGAGAGGTCTCCCTACAATTTCGTTTATTTTTCTCCTGAGGATGGACCTTTAGTCCCGGATTCGTAGTCCCGGTTGGGAAACCGGGACTAAAGCCAGTTCCCAACCGGGACTACAACTCTGATGTATGAATTTTTTGTATCAATGTTGTAATGTTGTGGCAACTCTATTGTTGATCCTATATGAGTTGTAAAATATGGATGATTCGGGGTTCCCCCGAGGACACCCGACAGACTACCGGGATTATCTGGCTCTCATGTGCATCAATCAAAGGTCTTTAGGACAATGACAGGTGCATGTGGGCCATATAATTTGGGTGGTTCTGCCACACCTGCTCTGTGAAGTGCCCCTAACGGTGTTAACTTTTGGACAAAAGGATGACTTTGCCCATGTGTTTTTACCCCTATTGTACTATGATATTTGTGTTTTACCCATATTTTCAGATCAACAATTTAGCCATTTTGATATAGAATTATACAATTCAATCAGTGGAACTCAACAAAATTTTAGAAAAAAACCGAAAACATTTAGCTAACAATCCTTGTAAACAAAAATTAATATCAGCAAGCAGCAGTAATCCCTGCTCAAATATATCCCTGCTCCTTTCAACTAGAAGCATCTATTCTTCCTAAAAAAAACAAGCAGTTGTTCCTCATCCCTACGCAAAGTAAAAAAGCAAGCAAGCATCAATTGCCTCCGTACGGATCCTCTCTCTAAGCAGCAAGCTAAGAAACAGATTCTTCTGGACATGTGCTCCGGCCAACAAGCAAGCAAGCATTAACGAGCCGCGCGGCCATTTGCTGGAACAGAGAGCCACACGGTCATTTGCTCGAACGGATGGTGGGCGTACAAACCAGGTTGGTGGCTGGACGAAGGCGGCACTGGCTGGACAGCGGCGCACGGGGCAGCCACGGCCCTGGCTGGACGGGGGCAGCCGGCAGCGCCAACTGAGGAGGCCGCGGCAGCCCGGCCCTCGGCACCAGCGAGCTTCCTCGTGTCACGGTGACGGCACCAGTAGTTCGGGAGGACAAGACGAAGGAGATTTGGGGACTAGAAAAGAGGTCATCCCGTAGAGGATCACTAGATCTATCACCTCCATCCGTCACATTGGCAGAGAGCTTGTCGTGGTGGCCAGAATCAGTGGCGGTGCGGGCCAAGGGTTGGGGATGACGAGCAAGCGGCAGGAGGAAGAAATGCTCGGTTGAGCGAACAGACGCGTCGGAGACTGTCTACGGGGAGGGGGAGGGCGACGGGGAGTGGGAGTGCCGCTGCCGGGAGCCGCGCCACCCGGTCCTGCCGCCATAACCCTAAGCGCGCTCAGGAAAAGCTCCCACGCGTTTCTCCTATCCCGCGCCAGTTCGAGCGAGTACAAGAAAAGCTTCGAGGGCATTGCTGTCTTTTTGTCTAGCTGCCTTTTCTTTTTTATTTATTTTTTTGCCATTTAATCCAACCAATCCCAATGCTGTTAGAGAGTAAGGGTAAATGGTGGTTTCGTTTGAAAATGACAAGGGTAAAATCACCATTGAGGTTTAAAATAGGGGCAGAAACACCAAATTCCCTATATTTCATTAATGAAATCTTATACCACTCACTATTTCATTGTTGTTCTCTCGTAGGCAATATATGCTAGGCACGAGACAATATATACTAGAACGATAGTGATCCACATAGACATTTTTTTCTTTCTATCACTGGCCCACACCATTCAAAGATACATAATTTTTTTGTAACTCCGACAGCAGAATCATATGTGAACAAAGGTGTCACAAGTAATATGGTTAGTGTCTTCCATTTTGTGATGTAAATAGCATGCAACCAGATGGTAACTGTTGCGTGATGAGGATGTTCTTTAGAAACTAGTAGTTAGTGACCAGAACATATTTCATCGTACTTGACTTGTTCAGTTCAGCTTCCTCAAACATCTCTTGCCTAATCAGAAATTTGTGCCTAAAAATGTCAATACAAAACATTGTTCAAACTGATCACTCCAAAACCTGGCTCTTGAGTACTCTACGAACCGACATATGCCTCCTCTTCCATCAACGAGGGGGAGAGAGATGTGCTACCGCTGACTCCTTTGCACTTCATATGTGATGCCTGCTGTCCTATTAGTCGTCATACATGCATTTGGCATGCATTACCTGTAAATAGAACAAACTGTGAGCACAATTACCATGACAGTGAGGCGTTACCATCAAGCCAATGTCTTTCCTCCATCTATGTCCGCCACAAATTCCTGTCAGTCGTAGGCACCTTCTACTCACAAAAAGGAACTCTTGAATTACGCAAAGGCCTTAAACTAATTTGAATGTGCATAATTATGACAATGCAAGATGGGAAATGCAGATGTACGGCCCCGCCCAAGCATTCCATTCAGATGCTCTTCATTGCTTTTGGTACAGTCAATAAGCAACGCTTGGCGTTAAGATTCCCCATTTCATACTGATGATCTACACGCACCCACAAGGAAGACGAAAACCAAGCAAATTCTAACAGCATTTCCTGTTCCACCAGGCATGATACCACTCCATCAAACCCATAGGCATCGTGGTAATTACATGGCAGAAAAAATAGGGCTGACAAATTCTCAACATTCAAGTTTGCAGAAAAAGCTTATTACGCATAGTTTACCATTCATATATATGCATAATTACACTAATCTGACGGAAAAGAACTTATTCTGTAGAAAAGTTTTTAGAGTCCCAACATTTCAATTTTTTTCATAGCACCCTAGATGAGAACGGCATCCATTGACTTGTTCTTTGTTATAGGTCATAGTAGAAACTTAAAAAGAAAGATAAATATTAGAACTTACCACACAAGTCAGAAACATTCCAAACTAATTTCCCTAGATTCTAATAACTAGCAATAATAGCATTCATTAAGATTGATTTTGCTTTCTAAACATTTATCGGTCCACCTTTGCCATTAGGGACATAGCCAAAAGAAACCCCATAAATCTGTATATAAATTACTCATATGTGCCACTATGTAAATACACTACAAGAAATGTGTGGCTTTTTGACATTCTATTATGTCAAAATATATGAAATTTAAGTCAAAATTTGAGATTTGTAAGTAGATGAAAATCCAAAAATCAAAAAGCCACAGTCACAAATTTATTATGTGACATCTGTATATTTCATCTCATAGGTATATGACATTGGATTTTGGTGTCAAATGAACATCACAAAATGAATTTTGGCCTGCTATAAAGCCCATGTAGTAGGCAGGCTCTTCAAGGGCCACAAACATTATTTGGGCTATTTCTTCATGGCCCATTATTTGGTTTTCAATTTTTTTTGCCCATACATTTTTATGACTGCAGTCCATACAGTTTTTTTCAACCATACAATTAGCCCATATTTTTTTGGCCCATATATTTTTTCAGCCTACACAATTCAGCCCATATATTTTTTTAGCCCACAAAATACAGGCTACACATTTTTTTAACATTCATTCACTTTCCAGCCCATTATGCAATATAGCACAGCTCATTTACAGCCCAATTACAAAACCAGAATTCATCCATTAAAGCTCATTTACATGCATAAATCAAATATGAAACCAGAATTCATGCAGTACAACTCATTTACATGCATTGGCTATGATGATAGCTAGAGCAATGTTACCATCACTAAAATGAATGGTGCTTCTATTGTTGTCTGCTGCTGGAGAGCAATATTACTATTACTAAAAATGAATGGTGCTTCTATTGTTGCTGTTGCTATCATCCTGCAGAGAACACAATAAAATTAAAGGGTAAGTACTTAAAATAAGTACCAAGGTATATACTTAAAATAAGTACCAAAGTATATGTCTTCAAGATTGGTCACTGTGACATGCCCGATGCACCCCAAAGCGTGAGGTACTACGGAACACTTGGCTTCCTCCCTTTCTAGGCCTCGTGCACGTGTCGCCCCATTCAAGCTCTTCGTCGAAGCTCTATTGAGCATGAAGATGGTTGTGGACACTGCCTCCTCCCAGAACTCTGCTGGCATCTTCTTGGTCTTCAGCATGCTCCTAGCCATGTCGAAGACCATCTAGTTTTCTGCTCCATAGCGTTGTTCTACTACGGAGAACATGGTGCAATGAGATGTCGCACGACGAATTTTGGTGTTTGATGATTAACAAGACCAAATTGGACTAATATGTTTGCAAGTGTTTATTTTGTAGTCCAATAGGATGTAAACGTGGATTGAACAAAGGCAATGTTGATCAACACCTCACAAGACACATTGGAGACCTACATGATCAAGCAAAGCTCAAGCCACAGAAGTTGGAACCGGGCTGGACGCAAGGATCATGAAGAAACAAGTCACATATGACCTACCATCGGACACTGTCATATGCGACCATCGGACGCAACACTGGCACTGTTCACGCATCCGATGCATGACCTACACCAGACGCTAGTCACATGTAACCATCAAACACGTGCGATGCATATATGACCTACAACGGCTACCTCTACACATAGTCATTGTGAGACATCGAACGCTGGCCACATATAACCATCGACGCGTCCGATGCATATATGACCTGCAACGACTACCTCTACACATAGCCGTTGTGAGACATCGGACGCTGGTCACAAATAACCATCGGACGCGTTCAATGCATATATAACATGCACATATGACATCCAACTGCTACCTTCGAGTTGGGGCTTATAAATACCACCCCAACCAGCCAAATGAGAGGTGAGGGAGCTAAGGAACATACCAAAGGAGTTGGCACTCTATTCTAGTGTTGTCCACATGCATAAGGCTTAAAGATCACAAGGTGATTAGCGTAGGTGCTTTACGAAGTGCTTAGGTTAGTTAGAGAATGCTCATATGCGCTTGCTCTAGGCTTAGGCTTAGTTGCTAGTGAGGTTTGCATGCCTCTTGATCAAAGGTGCTTACGTGCACCGTGCATGTACTCGGCCAGGCTTGGAAGTCTTGCGAGATCACACCAACCGCGCTTGTGGTGTGACCGCCACAGTGTACAAAGGGAACAAGGCCCGTGGCATTTTGGATGGAAGCTTGATAGTGAAGATGGCGGGGACCAATCCGGGAGAGGCTTGCCAGAAGGCACACCGAAGACCCACTTGCGCTTGGTGAAGGCCTGAGGCTATCCATGGAGTTACCCGACCAGGAGCTTGACCCTTGTGAGGGATTCCTTGCGAGGGGCTCCAATGAGGACTAGGGGGAAGCTTACGTGCTTCTTGATACCTCGGTAAAATTACCGGAGTCATCGATGGGAGTTTGCATCTCTACCTCACTCTTAGCTTCCGCATTTACTTTGCTACCTTGGTTGTGTGCTTTACCTTTTCTAGCTTAGTTGATAGGCTGGTTGATAGGATTGGAACCTAGGTTGCATAACTCTTTTGTGGTAGAGAGAGCAACACACTAGCAAAACCGTAGTTGCACATTTAGATATTTTATTTATTTGCATAGGTTTTGCTAAGGTGAAAATTAGAGGCCATAATTAGAAGTAGATTTTTAAGTTGCCTAATTCACCCACCTCTTAGACATCAAGGTTCTTACAGCTGCAATTGGTGTAGTACTTGTTGAACTCCATCGACGTCAATTGCCCACCGTAGTTAGTCATCAACATGTGGAGCTTCTTGTTAGATTCTGCTTTGAGCCGTGCCTCGAACTACTGATGGCAGTCACCCCCTCATTCTTGCTCATCAGTAGTTGCAACCACATGTAGTGGTTGCATCCACCAATTAGCAGCAAGAATTAGCTTCACCCTCCATGCACCGCAAGGGTGATTGGACCATAGAGATCCTAACGCATGAGCTTGAGGACATCTCTTACATGGTACATCACGGTCTTCAGGAATGGGAGCCTCCACAACTTTCCAGGCAGGTAGCTAACTGTCGCAAGGCTCACTGGCATGCTCGATCAGCGCGAGACCCCACACCGTCTCTTGGCACACGAGGATCCCCAAGGCACCGAAGCTGAGATGCCCGAACTTGGCATGCTAGAGCCATGGCTCGCCATCCTGCCGCACCACCAAGAACATAGAGTTGGTTTCTAGATGGGTTCACTTTGGCAAGGAGATGATGTTCGTGGTCCTAGATCCGCAAGACTCCATGATTGACTAGCACCTAGCAACCCAACTCATCTAGTCAGCCCGATGCCGATGATGCTTGACAAAAGACTGGGTATGTAATACACATGCGTTAGCGCCCATTAGGTCTGTCATCACTCGAAGAGGATCTTGCACAAGACATGGATATTGATGGTGGACCCATTGCTAAACTTCACTAATCCAAAATGCCCTTATCAAGCTCGAGAACGTGTTGACATCTCTTAGCGTCATTGCTAAGAACAGAGTTTTAAATCTAGTCCCAAGAAATAGCGCTAGAAATGTTTGTTGGTATTTATTAACGTGTCACTTGTTTTTAAATAGCCACCTATTATAAACATATATCTCCTAACTTTACTAGGTTGTCATCCCTAGTGATGATATCAAAGATACTTGTTGGTACTACATAGCATTACTACTAAAATAATACTAAGCAATTCTTTATTGTATGTGACTAGGAAAAATAAATAAATATATGAATGAAAAGAATCTGCAAGCGCACAGATAATATACCATTGTAGCATTTTACCCAATAGTATTCTAGGTATCGTTATTTATATTTTTACCATAGGGAAGGTCTAGCATAGACATGTATTGATAACTTTTACTATTGAAGGAGAAGTAAATCATAACCAATATTCTACTCATAATAGGGGTAAGTCATAGGATAAGATATATGATAAGTATTAATAATGATAAGTCACTCAGAGTACTCCTTTCTATGGCATTAGCATGGTCAGGTAGAATAACTCCTAAGTCATTCTTAATTACAAGTCAAAGCACAAATTGATTAGTGCAATTATACCTTGTAATCATTGCTAAGATCATCGTCATATCTACACATAAGGGATATTACTAAAGAAGATTAAGAATAGAGCTTACTCTTCCTTCATACCCGAACCATACATGTGCCTATATTCAGGGAGTGGACTACAAAGGACTCAACAGGAGTGTCATATCTGTGATCTACCACATGACCCAGAATATAGGGTGTATCCACGGGTAAACAACATATAAGCACCACGCTTACAAAATGTCGACCACCCACTCATGGATCCTTAGAGTGAGCGCTATATGAACTTATGCATGAACATGATGATAATCCAACTATACCAAGTATATAATCAAAGTAGACCATAAACATTATAACAAAGAACATGAATAAGATGAATACTGATATTGTCATAACAATTGTAACTAGCATATAGAAGTAATGGAGGTACAAAAGAGAGAGGGTACAAAAATTATACCAAACCACGCTCTTGACAAGATTGGGAATCCAAGCGAAGCTTCGCTTATGTCCCTCTAGACCTAGCCTACTAGCTATGCCCTAGAATATGTTGGAGCTCTAAGGATGATTAGGGTTTCGTCTTCTCAAATGACTTATACAATGCCTCAGGGGGCACGGGCTGATATAAATAGGCCGGAGCATCCAACATGAGCCCTTGGATCAAACTGACTTAAAGGACCGATCAACATTCGAAGAAGGGGCTGACCTATGGGCCTAGGGGATCGGGCCCCTTACAGGTGGTGGCGTCTCACCCTCTACTTCGGTGTGGAGTCCTTTCGAGTCTTCTAAAGTCTTCTGGTGTCCATTTCGCTGTGGAATAGCGCAATTAAATCTGACATGTAGGTGCACCTTGATGGTTTTTTGGATAAACCCTGTAGAAAATACAGATTCATCAAAACTCATGGAATTTGTTAGTTTAAACCCCTAAACCTTCATTGGTCATTATATTTATGCCTTTATACATGTTATATTGATGGTTTATAATGGTTGTTAACTACCGTCAACAAACTCCCCCAAGCTTAACCTTTGCTAGTACCGTAGCAAAGCTAAACTCAGTAAATGGATTAGGAGTTGCTATAATGCTTTCACTTTTCAACAGTACACATGCGTTCAAACAAGAATTCTCCTCTGGATTAGAATAAACTAATCTGACTTTCAAACTTACTCATATTACCTTCAACCATGGGGCTTCTCAGCCTTCACTTGGGTCTTGAGCAATTGAAAGACAGAACAATCAAGTCAAGCACTATGTCTCAAGTTCTTTGCTCAACCATTATTTTGGAGTTTTTATAGGTTTCAAAATAAAACTCAGAACTTCCTTTGTATGACACTCTCAAGTCTCTCAATATATATGGTATTTGTGGATCCTCACCAAGGCAATAATGGTGTTATGCCTTTCTCTTTCTATAACTAAGGCTTATGTGGAGCTCATAGGAATGGAGATAGCATGAAAGAGCATACTTTTAATACGTATATTATAAAGTCAAACCTCGGATCTAGATAGAGTTAAGTCATACAATCAAATCAAGATGTGCATGTGTGTGGATGTATGTGGTGGATATATATGGTGGCTAACCTATTTCTACTATACTCCTTAAAAACATATCTCTCTTTTGAAACTTGGAAACAACTTTGCAAGAAAACATGGGCTATCTTTTATCTCTCTCTTTTTTTCGGGCGAGCATTTAAGTACTAATTGTTTTAAATACATCGGACACTTGTCCATTTTTTTCTCATCTTTCTTTTTTTCTTTTTATGAATAACTTTTGCATAGCCACATGCTTCTTTTCCGCAACAAAACTTTTGAGAGATAGCAACAAGAACTTGGAGCATTTATTTGTTGGATAATCCTATGAACATTTTTGGTGTTTACTCTTAGTGTAGGAGTAAAACATTTTTTGGTGGATTTAGGTGGAATGACATGTTTTTGCGCCTACCCCTAGTGTAGGAGTAGTGTATATTTGGATGGTGTGTACGTGATCTTGATTTAGCATGACAAACCTCTCATAATGGTCAATAAAGCTTGACTAAACTCAATACAATGCAAGCAGCATGTAAGTGGGAGTTTTTCTAATCTAAATATCATATATGGCTCTGGTAGGAATTCAAGCTTTGTCATACAGAGAACTCATCATGAAGCATTTTCATATTTTTCAAAAGATAAATCTCCAGAACTTTATTATTACTTGGAGCAAGATAAACAGTAGCTCAAACCTTCTCATATCTAATATGTCAATTACCTAGACTTAGATCAAGCATATGCTACCCACGAGTTTCAAGTTCAGAGTAAAATTTTTTATTAAAACAGTCATATCCAAAACTTGGGAGAATTCAAGACTGAAAACTAGGTACTTGAAAGGAATTATGACAGAGCAACTATTTATCATTTCCATTGTAAGAGATTATCTTCAAAGTTCATTTATTTATTTAGCTCTCAAAAATCAAACTAGACACACACTTTTTATTTTATTTTATTTTTTTAAGATCACACCTTACTATTATATAGCTAAGATAAATTTTTATTTTGTTTTTGTTTATTATGCATCTTTTTATTTTAACTAACATGAAGCAAACTTAATAGGAAAACCAAAGGGAAAGAAATACTTATCTAGATACATGGGGATGCTCCTCCCCCAAGCTAGATGTTGTCGTGGTCTTTCTTAGAGTGAGTCTAGCAACAAAAGTCTTTCTCATCCGTCTAGAAGTTGTATTCCACGTGCAGCGTGTATAGTGACAACGGTTCGGGAAAATATACTTTGGATGGATGGCTTTACTCTTGACCATCCTGCAAAATACTCTAACAAGAACACCAAAACTCGTGGCACAGATTAAAATAAGGGGTTAGCGGTCAGCCATTTAGAGATTTATTATCCTTGGAGGTTTAGATAAATTTCCTAATTGACAAAGTTCTAGCAGGATGTCTATTTAATATTTTTGGATTTTCTTATTTATATAATGCAGAAAGAAAATATGCATACATGTTATATATATATTATTATTTTTTATGCCACCACAGTGAATCTTCCCGTGGGTGTTTACACACCGTAAAAGTACTCACATGTGGCTTAGGATTTATGTTGCAATACTATAATGCAGCCATGAAACTTTTTATCTTCCTGTTCTAAATGCAATGCTAATGCAAAAAAATGAATATGCTAAAGTAAAAAGTAATTCATGCAATACTAAAAAGTAAATATGGATAATTACCGATATTACCTCATGGCGAGGGTTTAGATTTTTAATTCCTCCGGACAGGACTCCTTTTCCTATCTTGTTTATTCCTTGGGTGCATCAGTCGGTCCCGAGGATGGAGACCCTGATGGTTGCACCTCTTGTGACTCTGGTGGCGAGGTTACCATTTCTTTCCATACCTGCTTAGTCTGTGGACTTGACTTTGGTGGAGCGGGCTCATCTTTTACAATTTCTTCAGGTTCCTCATCTTTTCTTTGGGGATTTATTCTTTTGGTTTTAGGATGATCGACGTCTTCTCCTAGAGCGTGACTTCTTTGGCTGCTCATAAATGATATAACTATTGAAATAGCAGTGCACTTTTTCTCTAGGGAATTGGAAGTGGACTTGTCTAGATCCAACATAGATGATCGCGTTGGTAGAGTTGAGGAACTGTCTTCCAAGGATGATGGGTGCATCGTCTTCTTCTTCTCCCATGTCTACAACCATGAAGTCGGTGAGGGCATAGTGATTATGTGTCCTTACCATGACATCTTTTGCTATTCCTTTCAAAAATTTGATTGATTGGTCCGTCATCTACAATTGCATATATGTATGGAACAAAGGTTCTACACCAAATGAGTATTCATACATTACCTTGGATATTATATTGATGCCTGACCCAATGTCATAGAAGGTCTTGTGAAAAATTCTTTGTCCAATGGTACACTCAATCATGGGTACACCTGGGTCATCCTTCTTAGCAAGGAATAGTAAAGCGAGGAGGTGGTTGTACTCTGATCGGAGTGTGTTAATCATGTTAACTGATTCTTCTTGTGGCTGTCTGGCCTTGTTTTCCTCCTTCTCCTATTGTTCTTCTTCTTGGTCACCAGTGTCTCTTCGAGCAGGTATGGCATCTACGGATGTCTAGAAGATTGTAGGATAGCTGTAACACCCGAGTGTTAAGCATTTCATTTGGCATTTTCATTTCATGAGCACATGCATCATCCAAGCATTCATGAGCATGAGCATATGAAGTTTTATTTCATTTACCTTCTCTTTATCACATGTGATGTTGCTTATATATTTACATATGCTTGTAATCATATATGACCAATGTATGGAATGGTTGTGAGGCCATGAAAACATCTTAGACACATCTAGTATGGTAATTGCAACAATGTTTATATTCATGACATAAACCAAATTTGCTTCTAAGTGTTGGTTTCATTTGAAATGCCATTTTCATGATACTAGTTTAACCAAAGTTGAATAGTAGAATAGAGTGTTTGCATGGTCATGTGACCTAAATAAAAGTTGTAGTTCACATCATGGGTAACAAACTTTATTTAAGAGTTATGAGCTAATTTAGTGTCTAACATGGTAAAATAGAGCTCACAAGTATCAACAAAATGCTATTTTCAAAATTTGAAATTTCGCTGTCTTGAAGCTATTTTTAGTTTCAATGTGTCTCACTTGGGAGTTTAGTCCCTGGCTAACTAGTGAGAATTAGATGATGGTTCCTAAAGCAAAGTTGGAGATCTCACATAGCTCTACAACTTTCACTAATACCAATTTTGCTAACTCGAACTGGATTAGGAGATATAGAGGAACGAAGTAGCGCTGTCAGTCAACTGAATCGGTAGTTAGCCGATTTGAATCGGCTGGCCATCGTGGCCGATCGTGCTAGGCGTCGGCTCTGCTGGTCAAGATGCCCAGGGGGGGGGAATTGGGCTAATTCTAAAATTCTTTGCAATAATTAAACCCTACACTTAGCCCACTTCACCCCTTATGCTAGAAAGTGATTCTATTGATCTACCAAACAAAAGTTTAGCACCCTAAGTTTCAATCCTACTCTAGCATGGCAATTCTAAGTATGTAAAGACAAGAATTGAATTGCTCAAAAGTAAATGCTTAAAGTAAAGAGAGAAGAAGGAACACGGTGATATTTTGCCGAGATATCGAAGAGTCGCCACTCCCCACTAGTCCTTGTTGGAGCACCAGCGCAAGGGTGTAGATCTCCCTTGATCCACGCAATGATCAAGTGCTCTCTATGGGTTGTTTCTTCGATACTCCATCATGGTGAATCACCCACAACCACTCACAACTTGAGTTGGGTCATCCACAAGCTCTGCCGGATGATCATCAAATTCCTAATCACCACCAAGCCGTCTAGGTGATGGCGATCACCAAGAGTAACAAGCAAGAACTCTCACTTGACCACAACAAGCCTAATGAGAAGGGTGGATGCACACTTGCTACTCTCCTTTCACTAATGAGGCCTTAATCTTGGATTCTCAAATCTCAATCACCTCACTAGGCTCTTGCTCTTTGGCACTCTCAAGGGTGTTTCTTAGTCATTGTTGAAATAGGCAAGAGAACTCCCTTGAATGAATAGAGGAAGTATTTATACCCCCTCATTCAAAATGAACCGTTATGTGCCACTGCGGGGTGACCAGACGCTCCAATCAAGTTGACTAGATGCTCCGTTCAGTTCTCCCCCGCCACAGAGCTGTTAAGTTTTGACTAGACTCTGACCTGCGTCCGGTCAGCACTAACCGGACGAGTCCGGTCATGAAAACTGCTCTCTGGAACCTTACTGGAGTTGACCGGACTCTGGCACCCAGTGTTCGGTCACTCTTCTCTTAGCATCTGGTCACAACCAAACGACTTCACCTTGATCAAATGAACTGACCGGACTCTACAGCAACGTTCGGTCACACCAAAACCAGCGTCCGGTCAACATTTGACCCTCCATTCACTTCCAACTCGCAATCATCTGTGAATGAAGTTTGGTCCTATTGATCTTAGGACTACTTCAGAGCTACCTAGTGCTAGATTTGACAAGTGTGCACCACACCTAACCCACTAGACTCACCTAGGTCAAGCTACTAGTCCATACACCCCTTAATAGTATGGCCAAAGGAAAAACAAAGTCCTAAACTACTCTATGTGTCTCTTCAACACCAAACGACACTTAGAACTAGTCCATCCTTAACCTTGTCGTCCATCCTTTGAAAACTAAAATGATTTCCATTGTAGGGGCATGACAACCATGATTGCCCAATCAATTGCTATTACCATGATCTAACTTAATTGCATCTACAAAACACACGTTAGTCATAGTAATCTCGTATTGTCATTAATCACCGAAACCCAACTAGGGGCCTAGATGCTTTCAATCTCCTCCTTTTTGGTGATTGATGACAATACAACCTCGAGTATGTAAAAGAGATGAGGTTTTCAACATTCTTGGTTCATATATGTTTTTGACAATAAGAACAAAAGAGTTAGGCAAGCTTATATGACCCAAGCCAACATGATGTACTCAATAGATATGAAATAAGCATGAGTACAAGAAATAAAGCTCATTTGCATCTGAGTAAGACACAGAAGCAAAGCAAATGAGCATAACCAAGTGACATGACATATAAATAATTCAAAGTAGAGAGCACACATGTCACATATCACATAAATATCATGTATCACATAAATATCATGCTCACACATATATAGTTCAATGCATGAAAGTAAACATGAATGCATAATAATGTATCACACATAAAAAGCCAAATGTAATAAATAAGCTCTCCCTAGATATATCGCTCCCCCTATGACTATCATACTCGATCCCTCTCCCCCTTTGGCGTCAAGCACCAAAGCCTAAGGGTCTATCGGCGGGGCAGGAGCTGACGAGTTGGGCGCTGAGGTGCGGTGAGTGATCTAGAACTAGGTAGAATCATCCTTTGATCTAGAGCTCTGAGCTATCTGACCCTCTGTCACTAGAAGTGATGCTAAAGCAGTCTGGGTCTGCTCTAGAACTGGTGTGACCTATGACTCTATAGGTATGACTATAGTAGGTGGCTCTGATGATGCAACTGATGATGGAAGCATCTCTGTAGTCCTAGTAACTAGAGCAATGGTGGTAGGTACAGGGACATGTAGATCTGGCGATGTAGGCTGCCCTGTCAACTCACCGAAAGTAGCACCAAGGCTCCTGGAAACTGGGGTGTCTGTCACAAGCATCGACAAACTCTAAGCCAGTGTGAAGCCCGTATGTAGAGGTGTGAAGGAAAGACCCTGGGCTGGCACTAGCGAAGCAAACCACTGGGACACCTGCTCTATAGGTGAAGCAAATAAGGTAGCTGACTATCCCTGACTCTGAAGCCCACTGGGCTAACAACCTAGAGTCACTATAGTGGTGGCAGGCTGATCGAGCTGAGGTGTAAGCTATGGCGGTGGAGCCCCAATGGTAGTAATGACATGCTACATGAAACCAAGTAACTGCTATTGAATGAGGAGCTGCTGCTGCTGCATGGCCTGCTGCTGGATAGCTTGCTGCTATCGCTAGAACTCATTCTGTCTGGCCTGAACCTATGCAAGTGCAGTTGTGGTCTCCTAGGCCTGGTGAGCCTGATCCTGCCTCATCTGCTCAAGTATAGCAAGTAGAGCAGGGTCTGTCTATGGTTCCTATGGAGTTGAGCTGGAGCCACTGGCCTCACCATCATGACGTCGAGGAGGCATCTGAGGGATAGCATTGTGGGGTGTATGACCCTAGATACCAATGGCAGACCACATGGGTTGCGCCCCTAGGTGGCCCACCCCACAAGAAGAAGCCTTGTGGGGACGACTGCTTTGGCGCCTTCCATAAGACATCGGGAAGATATCCCAAGATACTACGAGATCTCATTAGGATATGTATGATCCCAAGATTTCATAATCAATTATTACTTTTCGGTTATCTCTCGATCTAACCGACTTGTAACCCTGCCTCTTAGACTATATAAGGCGGGTAGGAACCCCCTCTAAAATCACGACATATCATACGATAGCTAATACAAACCAATAGACCACGGGGTAGGGTATTACATCATCACCGATGGCCTAAACCTATCTAACTCGTGTGTCTCTCTGTTGCCTTCTTATTCTTGATCTCGCGCTCTCTACCGATCAATCTACCTTCGTGGGATACCCCTCGAGGACTGCCGATGATATTCTATAGATAGTTGGTGCACCAGGTAGGGGTGTGCGTGTTGTTTCCTTGTTGAACAAGATGGCTTTTTTCTGTAGGCTCTTTGTCCCTTCCACAGCCTAGCCAGATCTTCATGGTCGGATCCATCTCGTGGGTCATCAATGCTGACAGAATCGGAGAGCTCCTTGAACCGGGGAAGATCAGTTCTACGCCGACCACCCCTTTTTACTGCAGAATCAGAGATCCGATCTCGGAGCCGATTCTGAGGTCTCCTTCAGCGATGACTCGCCGTCCGCTTCCTTGCTACCAGAGGAGGCCGATCGACAACGATGATCTAATCGAATCCATTGATCGGGTCGGACTGAAGCTCGACGATTGTCTCTCCATCGCTGAATCGGCACTGGACACTCTGGTTTAGCGCCGACCACCCTCTAATCTAGATCTATTAGAGGCTGCTCAGGAAACTATAGGGGTTACAGCCCTACCCTTCGGGTTCTCCAACGCCGCCGCCACTCACCAACATGCCCTAAGGGGCAAACTCGCTGACTAGGTCGCCATCCAGCTTCCTCTAGCCATCAACACACTACACTTAGGCTGGAGCCCCAGGGCACACCTCCAGACCATCCCAGAAGAAACTCCGAGCTCTAAGTCTCGGGTCTCTACGGAGACCCTCGCCAAAATCTTCTCCAATCAATTTCTTCTTCCACCCTTCTAGGGTGGTGCGATCTTCAACGTCAGCATCGACAGCCCTCCTCGGAACGACGAAACCGAGGAGGAGCGCATTGCTCGGGAAAACCGCAACGTCAACAGCTCGCAGCGGTGAGAAAACAAGGCAGCTATCATGAGGGCCGAGGCTGCTTGGAATAATCGGATTGACTCTCAAGGAAGACCGCTCCCGCTCCACTACGACCTGAATGATGAATTTCTCCATGTCGACAGCCACGACGTCTTCAAGACTCCAAGTGCCAATTTGGCAGTAGCCGCCAACGAGCTCGCTCGTTTTCCTCAAACGCCCGAGCTCGCCAAGATCGCCGCCATGCTTAAAGCAGCTCACTATCAGGTCAATGAGATCCATGAGGATTAGAGACCTTCGTGCTCTATGAGCACGATTCACCGATCAGCTGTGCTGCCAAGGTCTAATCGCTGCCCCATCAAAGCCGTTTAAGCCAACCAATCGCTACCTCTCCAGGGGGGACCCGGGGGGCATCGCGCCGAACACCATCGCCAGCACGACCATGAGGTTGAATAGGATGCTAGAGTACATCTTAGCAACCTCCAGGATGTGTGGCGGTGTATCGAGCAACATCGCTTTGGTCACCATGAAGACGAAGTGCGTCACCGCCAGATTACGAAAAGGAGTATGGCAACCCGACTCAGCCCTCGAGCCTATCCCCAACCACAACGCCATAGACAACGGTGTCGACAACCTTGAGGGGCCTCTAGCTTTCACAAGGGCACTCTGAACACTTCGATGGCCCCATGGTTTTAAGATCACCGGTCGAGCCCTACAAAGGAAGAATGAACCCAACTCGGTGGTCGCAGGCTTACGCTCATCGTCCGTCCGCATCGTGGGAGGAGACACCAGCATCATGGCAAACTATCTCCCCATCATGCTCACGCCATCCGCCATGAGCTGGTTCACCAGCCTTGCACCGGACTCCATCGGCTCATGGGAAGAGTTGAAGAAAGTCTTCACCGACAACTAGATGGCCATGTGTACTCGACCCAGCACGAAGCATGATCTTAGCCGCATCAACCAGAAGCCATCCGAGCTCCTCTGCAGCTACATCCAACATTTCTCCGAGATGAGGAACTCTATCCCCAACATCACGGAAGCTAAAGTCATCACCGCCTTTATCCGAGGCCTCCACCATCGCGAGCTTCGCTCCAAATTCAATCGCAAGCCGCCAACTAGTATCGGCGAAATGATAACTACCGCCAACCAGTGCGCCGATGCCGAGGAAGCCAAGGTGCGCTTCAATGAGGATGTAGGCATTAACGCCTGCCTCACCGCTATGATGATCGCCTCGACGACCGATGTCATAGCGACCGCCGCCCCGACGACCGCAACTATCATCACGATAGCGGCCGTGACCGAATAGGAGGACACAGGCTTGGCCAAAACCACCGCCGCCGGCCAGAACACATCATCGCCGCCGTTAGCCAACCTCACGCTAAGCGTAACTATGACGAATAGTACCAAAAGATCCTCGACGGCCCATGCCCTCTTCACAAGAACGCCAAACACAAGATGAAGGATTGCATTGGTCTGGCCAGGGAGTTCTAGGACAAGAGGCTCGATGACGACGCCAACGATGGAGCCGAAGGTCATCGACCACCTGGGAACAACAACAACACCTTTTAGGACCACGATAAGGTGGTTGCCACCATCTTCGAGGGCCTCGCATCCACCGAGAGTAGAAGGAACGAAGCTTCGCCGCCCGATGAGTGCTCATGGTCGCTTGAAAGAAACTACCGCCGACCCCAGCTATCACCCATGGTCCAAGGTCCCCATCACCTTCAGCAGGGCCGACTAGTGGGCAAACTTACCCTACGCAGGGCGTTTCCCCCTCGTCCTCGACGCAACCGTCTAGAAGGTGCTCTTTAGAAAAGTCCTTATTGATGGTGGCGGTTGCTTTTGAACATACTCTTCACCGGGGCCCTAAGGGAGTTGGGCCTCGCGATATCAGATCTCACACCCTCAGACTCCTCCTTCTAGGGTGTGGTACCTAGAAGGGCATCCAGACCACTTGGAGAGATCACCCTACCAGTACAGTTCAGCACGGCAAGCAACTACCGTGTCGAGCATATCAACTTGTACGTCACCGACTTCGACACCGCCTACCACGCCATACTTGGCCGGCCAGCTCTGGCCAAATTCATGGCCGTACCACACTATGCGTATCTAGTGTTGAAGATGCCTTCGCCTGCAAGAATCCTGGCTCTGCAGGCCAACCTCTCCATTGCCTATGCCTACGAGACAGAGAGTCTCGCTCTCGCTGAAGCCACCAACCTCTCCATCCAGATGGCTAGCGTGGTCGCTGAAGCCAAGACAACACCAGCCGATGACATGGAGATTCTAGAGCTAGAGCTTCCCCGCGCCTCCGCCAAGTCCAAGGAAATCAAGGAGGTCGGCCTCGGCCTCGATGATGCCTCCAAGACCGTGAAGATTGGGGCTCACCTTGACCCCAAATAGGAAAGCGCGTTCGTCTCCTTCCTATGTGCCAACACCGATGTGTTTTCTTGGAAACCTATAGACATGCCGGGGGTACCACAGGAGAAGATCGAGCACTCCTTGAATGTCTCACGCCGACCACCAAACCGATCAAGCGAAACTCCGCCCGATTCACGCCCGACAAGACGGAGGCTATTAGGGTAGAAATAAAATGGCTCTTAGCTGCCGGATTTATAAAAGAAGTGTATCATCCAGATTGGTTAGCAAACCCTGTTCTCATTCGAAAAAAGAATAAAGAATGGAGAATGTGCATTGATTATACTGATCTTAACAAACACTGCCCTAAAGACCCTTTCGGCTTGCCTCAGATAGACGAGGTTGTAGACTCTACCGCCGGCTGCGAACTACTATCCTTCCTTGACTGTTACTCCGGCTATCATCAGATCTCCCTCAAGGAAGAAGACCAGATAAAGACGACATTCATTACACCTTTCGGTGCATACTGCTACAAAACTATGTCCTTCGGACTCAAGAACGCCGGGGCTACCTATCAAAGGGCCATCCAGATGTGCCTCGACCAACAGACTGGCCACAACGTCGAAGCCTACATTGATGATGTGGTCGTCAAGACCAAGACAACCAACAACCTTATCGCTGACCTCGAAGAAACCTTCGCCAACCTGAACAAGTACCGATGGAAGCTAAACCCTTCAAAGTGCATCTTTGGAGTTTCATCCGGTATACTGCTAGGCTACATCGTCAGTGCTCGAGGCATTGAGCCTAATCCTAACAAGGTCTTCGCCATCACCAATATGAAATGACCAACATGTGTCAAGGATATACAGAAGCTTACAGGTTCCATGACTGCTTTAAGCCGCTTCATATCACGCCTCGGCGAAAAAGGGCTACCTTTCTTCAAGCTCCTCAAGGCCTCCGAGCGCTTTTCCTGGTTAGAGGAGGCAGACTCAGCTTTTGAGCAGCTCAAGTTGTTCTTAACAAAGACGCCGATCATGACAGCGCTAAGGCCAGATGAGACTCTGCTAATATACATCGCCGCCACTTCTCGCGTCGTGAGCACAGCTATCGTTGTCGAACGCGAGGAAGCTGGGCACGCTTACAAGGTGCAACGTCCAGTCTACTTTATTAGTAAAGTACTTAATGAGCCAAAAACTCGTTATCCTTAGGTACAAAAACTGTTATATGCAATTCTGATTACATCGCGCAAGCTCTGACACTACTTTGAATACTATAAGATCGCCGTGGTCACTGAGTTCCCCTTGGGGGACATTCTTCGCAACAAAGAGACCAATGGCCGCATCATTAATTGGGTTGTTGAGCTTGGCACCTATTCCATCGAATTCAGAAGCAGACCTACCATTAAGTCACAGGCGCTCACTGACTTCGTCGCTGAATGGACTGAGATCCAAGAGCCCATCGCCGCTGCTTGCCCCAAACACTGGGTGATGTACTTCGATGGTGCCCTTAACATCAACGGTGCTGGTGCGGGCATTCTGTTCATTACACTGACCAAGGATAAGCTACGTTATGTTCTTCGGATACACTTCTCGGCCTCCAACAATGCCGCAGAATATGAAGCATGTCTCCATGGTCTTCGTATAGCCGTCGAGCTCGGCGTCAAACGTCTCATGGTGTACGGGGACTCCGCACTAGTTATCAACCAGCTCAACAAAGACTGGTCCTATTCTAGCGAGAAGATGGATGCTTACTGCACTGAAATCAGAAAGCTTGAAGGAAATTCTATGGCATCGAGTATCACCACGTGGTACGTGACCAAAATCAACTCGCCGACCACTTATCCAAGCTCGATTCTTCTTGCGCCACGATCCCACCTGGGTTTTTGTTCATGATCTCCCGACACCATCCATCAAAGAAGATAAGGAAGTTGAAGAAGTTCCCCCTGCCGAGTAGTTGGTACTTATCCTTGGTTGGTGTAATGAATAGAATGCCCGCACTAGCACCATTGATGTTGAGGGCGCCATCGAAGTACATCACCTAGTGCTCGGGACAATTAGCGGTGATGGGCTCTTGGATCTCGGTCCACTCGGTGATGAAATCAGTGAGCGCCTGTGACTTGATGGTACGCCTACTTCTGAATTCGATGGAGTAAGTGCTGAGCTCAACAACCCACTTGATGATGCAGCCATTGGCCTCTTTATTACAGAGAATGTCCCTAGAGGGAACTTCGGTGACCACAAAGCAATCTTGTAATACTTGAAGTAATGACGGAGACTTGCGTGACATGATCGATGGTGGTGTATAACACTTCTAAACTTGAGGATAATGAGTCTTGGGCTCATTAAGGACCTTGCTGATGAAGTAGACTGGACGTTGCACCTTACAGGCGTGCTCAGTTTCCTTGCGCTCATCTCACCAATCCCCGTGGGTGGCTTACGGTTGAATTTGGAGCGAAGCTCACGGTGGAGTCCTCGGATGAAGGCGGTGATGACCTCAGCTTCTGTGATGTTAGGAATAGAATTCCTCATCTTAGAAAAGTGTCTGATGTAGCTATAGAGGAGCTCGGATGGCTTCTGGTAGATGTGGTTCCGATCATGCTTGGTGCCCGGCCGAGTACACGTAGCCATATAATTGTCGGTGAAGACTTTTTTCAGCTCTTCCTAGGATCCGATGGAGTTCGGGGCAAGGCTTGTGAACCAGTTCATGGTGGTTGGCGTGAGCATGATGGGAAGATAGTTTGCTATGACATTGGTGTCTCCTCCGTGAAAGGTTCAAGATGGCGACTAGAGGGGGGGGTGAATAGTCCTTTTTAAAACTTAATCACGTTGGCTAACCGAAACAAGTGCGGAATTAAAACTATCGGTCTAGCCAAGACTACACCCTCTATCTATGTTCACTAGCACCTTGCAAAGATACTAATCAAGCAACAAAGGTGCCGGGCTAGCTAGAGCTCTCCTAACCAATTCTAGAAGCAAGGTCACACAAACCTATGCCACTAGTACTTTAAGCAACAAGGGAGCTCCTACACATGCTAGTAAGCAAAAGCACAAAGCCAACTAAGCTCACTAGCAATGCTCAATAACAAGGCAACCAATGCCAAATTAGAGAGCGCAATTACTTAGCTACACAAACTAAGCAATGTGACTAACAAGGTTACGCAAACCAAATTAGCCACGCAAGGGAGCTACTTCTATGCTACACAAGCAAGAAGGTAACTAGTAAGCTACACAAGCTAACTAATTACAAGAGCAACTACACAAGCTTAATATGTATAAAAGTAATTGCAAGCTTGTGTAATGGGAATGCAAACCAACGGGAAGAACAAGGTTGACATGATGATTTTTCTCCCGAGGTTCACGTGTTTGCCAACACGCTAGTCCCCGTTGTGTCGACCGCTCACTTGGTGGTTTGGCGGCTAATTGGCATCACCCACCAAGCCCGCATGTCGGGTGCCACAAGAACCTACCCCGAAGGTGAGGGTAGCTCAATGACATGCTTTACTAAAGTTGCTCTTCACGACTCCCATGGGGCGAGCACAATGCCCCTCACAAGCTCTTCTCCGGAGCGCCGCACAAGCTTCTTGCGGGCTTCGACAGAGACCACCACCAAGCCGTCTAGGAGGTGGCAACCTCCAAGAGTAACAAGCACCACCAGCTTGCAACTCGATCACCTAGTGCCACTCGATGCAACCTCACGATGCAATCGCACTAGAATCGCTCACTCACACAATCGGATGATCACTATCAAATATGTGTGAGATGGAGGGCTCCTAAGCACTCTCAAGCATGGACACAAAGTCCCCCAAGGTGCTCAGCACCAGCCATGGCCAAAGGCCACTTCTATTTATAGCCCCAAGGGCTAAACTAGCCGTTACCCCTTCAGTGGGCAATTGTCGGGTCGACCGGACGCTCCGGTCGAGTTGACCGGACACTGGACCTCAGCATCCGGTCGCCCAATGATAGCCACGTGTCACCTGCGTTCAACGGCATTCTTCCGATCTCAACGGTCATCTTCTGACCAGACGCAGCAGCTCCAACTAACCGGATGCTGGACCTCAGCGTCTGGTCATTTATAGTAAGGTACCGACCCTGACCGGACGCGTCCGGTCGCACGTGATCGGACGCAGCCTAGCGTCCGGTCATACTCCAGCTCCTGCATCACCATACGTCACCTTGACCGGACGTACACAGCCAGCGTCCGGTCACTTCTAGCACCAGCGTCCGGTCGATGACCGATGCCTACACGCTGTCTACCATCACTGACCGGACGCAGGACCCCAGCGTCCGGTCACCACGTGACTAGCGTCCGATGCACTCTATGAGACCCTGTCTTTTCTGTGTAGGGCGCCGGTGGCACCATCAGACTGTCCGCACACTATGGGCAGACACTCCACCGGTGGAGTTTCTTTACCAAGTTGATCCACATCAACTCCAACTCCATCTCCTTTGTAAATGTGGCAACACCACCAAGTGTACACCGCCATGTGTATATGTGTTAGCTTTTCACAATCATTTCCGAAAGGATGTTAGCCACTCAACTTGCCACGCCACTCGATCCTAGCGATGATGCAAAGTTAGATCACTCGAGTGGCACTAGATGACCGATATGCAAACAAGTTTGCTCCTCTTGATAGTACGGCCATCTATCCTAAACCCGGTCATATACTTCTCTACGCACCTATGAGCGGTGAAATGAAATGCCCTAGGTTATACCTTTGCCTTGCGCGTTCCATTCCATCTCCTCCAATGTTGATGCAACACATGCACCAACATGATCAACAATGATATGATCCACTTCATATCATCATGTGATCATATTGGTTCATCGATCTTGACTTCACTTGCTCTTCACCGTTGCCATCGTCCATCGGCGCCAAGTCATGCTCAAGCTTCACCGCCACGCGGTCCATCACTCCAAAGCCTTCGACTTGCCCTTCACGCTTTTAAACCGGTCCATCAAGCCAAGTCTTGTCTTGATCTTCTCCACCTTGATCACATGACTCAATGTCATGTCTCATGTGCATTTAAGCTCCTTCATCATCACATGTGTGAGCTTTCCAACATTTCCAAGCCATTTTCACCTTCATGGCATATATTGCTCACACACATGTACCTGTGGACTAATCACCTGTGTATCTCACATAAATGGAATTAGTCCACCTAGG
The DNA here is from genome assembly GCA_904845875.1 of Miscanthus lutarioriparius. Classification (NCBI taxonomy): domain Eukaryota; kingdom Viridiplantae; phylum Streptophyta; class Magnoliopsida; order Poales; family Poaceae; genus Miscanthus; species Miscanthus lutarioriparius. The sequence goes on from CAJGYO010000010.1 coordinate 33,860,086, forward strand.
TTGTCACTCAATTACCAAAACCAAACAAGGACCTTTCAATCTCCCCCCTTTTGGTAATTGATGACAACTCTACAAAGATATGGAAATTAAGCTCTTTTGGATTCATGTTGCTTGCCCGAGCAATTTTACCATGTGAAAATGACTTTGGACAAGTTTCATGAACCCCAAATGGTAGCAATTGCTCCCCCTACATATGTGCTAAGAGTTTGGGTTGTAGCTTGCATATATGCATAGATTAAAAGTGTGGGAGAGTAATTACTACAAAATGATGTTAAGGTGTATAGAATAAATCTTTGAAGCGTGTACCAATCGGAGTTGCACCTTTAAGTTCATCCTTAGCACCATGGTTAGCTAGATATCACTTGGCAATAAAACACTAGATACCTTGTGAGATCAACATTAAAAGTAAGGTACTAGCATTACTTGAAAAGCATACCAAGTGTCTAGCTATCATCCTATGCATGCTAGTTATCAAATTATCATTCAAGCTCTACAACTAGCATACACCACACAAGCATGCATATTGAATTTAAAAGCTTATGCAATGCAAGCAAGCACATGAATATGCACATATCAAATGCAATCAATCAAAGTTCATGAGCTTGCTCCCCCTACTTGTGTGCTTCTCTTGTCCAAGAATTTTGATCCATCTCTTTTCTCCAATGTTGCTCCCTCTTTGCCCATGTTCATGTCCAACCTCTATTGCTTTTATATCTCATCTCTCCCATTGTACAATCTCTCCCCCATTCAATCAAGCTTTCATATCTTTGTATAATCTCTCCCCCTTTGTCATCAATTTCCATAAAAGGTAAGCTTCTTATTGATGCAAAGGTATGCATTTGGGGTAGATGGTTGAGGCTTGAATCTTGCATTTTTTATGGACATCACTTGATTGTTGGAATGACACCACTTGTAACTTATACCACTTGTATCTTGTGTAGGGCTTCTTGAGATACCACATATAAGATTTTTGATCTTGATATCAATTTGTGGGACACCTCCCCCTATGTGATAGCATGGGTCATCCATTTGATACACTTGAGCTCTTGTAGTTGAGGGATGCATTCTTCATTTGATGATCACTTGTGGAACCATCATCTTGCATGATTGATACTATGTATAGATACCACTTGTAGGAAGTGAATATCATTTGAAAGAATCTTCTAGTATGGAACCACTTATTTGATTTATCAATAAAGACCATTTCTTGAACATTTACTATCTTCATGAGTACCACTTATAGGATATCACTTATGAGTTGATCTAGACATTATTTGTAGATTCTTGATAAAATACTTGAGTCTAGATACCATTTGAAACATACAAACTAGATATCCATTTGCATTGTTGTCTTGTGCTTGTACTCTTATCACTATCATGAGCTTCTATGATTGACTTGAACTAAAATGATTTGCCTAAGCTTCCAAGTTTGGTTTGAACCAATGACAAGCTTCTTCACACCTCTTGCAAGGGTTATCTTGCCAATGTTGTACTTGTCACTAGTTAGCAATCCAAATTGATTCAAGTACTTAGGTTCACTAGCTCATGAACAAATTCATGTACTAACCACTGGATCAAGTAATCATTCAAACAATAGTGGTAGGCTATAAATTTAAACATTTCATTTGTTATGCATGATCCTATGAAGCATGTACTATATGCACTAACCGCATACTAGTAAGGGATGAAATGATCATGCACATTACAATGATACCTTTGCTATGTTGGAGTAGAGGATAGTCACATAGATTCCAATTCATTACTCCAATAGCAATATGAAGTCCAATTATAAGTTTGGTGAAGACCAATTGATACCATGTTGACTTTCATTCTTCACCCATATGAAATGAATACCACTTGTGATCAAGTGCACTTTCTTGTTGTGGTTGACTTGCTTTATCTTTTGATCTTTGCTTGCATGAGAGTATCAATTTGAGAATACCACTTGAAATATCATGATTAGCTCTCTTTTCGGTGTTGCTTGCTTTTCTTGATCAACCCTTTTGATTGCTTCAACTAAGCATCTTAAATATTCCTCGGATCACCACTTCCATGTTAGCCTTCCAAGTACCACACTTGGTTTACCTACACATAGGCGGCAAGCCCCTACACTAGGGAGAAGTGACCTCTTTCCAAGAACCATTGTTGATACTCACTTGAAATAACTTGATTGATTGATCCAAGTGATGGACTTAACTTGATGAGTGAACTTGATTCCTTCTTTAAGTCCTTTTCTTTCTTCTTGTTTAAGTTCTTGTTTAAGCGATGATGCAAAGTTAGATCACTCAAGTGGCACTAGATGACCGATATGCAAACAAGTTTGCTCCTCTTGATAGTACGGCCATCTATCCTAAACCCGGTCATATACTTCTCTACACACCTATGACCGGTGAAATGAAATGCCCTAGGTTATACCTTTGCCTTGCGCGTTTCATTCCATCTCCTCCAATGTCGATGCAACACATGCACCAACACGATCAACAATGATATGATCCACTTCATATCATCACGTGATCATATTGGTTCATCGATCTTGACTTCACTTGCTCTTCACCATTGCCATCGTCCATCAGTGCCAAGTCATGCTCAAGCTTCACCGCCACGCGATCCATCACTCCAAAGCCTTCAACTTGCCCTTTACGCTTTTAAACCGTCCATCAAGCCAAGTCTTGTCTTGATCTTCTCCACCTTGATCACATGACTCAATGTCATGTCTCATGTGCATTTAAGCTCCTTCATCATCACATGTGTGAGCTTTCCAACATTTCCAAGCCATTTTCACCTTCATGGTATATGTTGCTCACACACATGTACCTGTGGACTAATCACCTGTGTATCTCACATAAACAGAATTAGTCCGCCTAGGTTGTCACTCAATTACCAAAACCAAACAAGGACCTTTCACTCCGGCAGCACGGATAGCAGTGGCGTAAGCCTATAGCCACTGTGTTGGGTTCATCTTTCCCTTGTAGGGCTTGACCCTAGTGATTTTGAAACCACGGGGCCACTAAAGTGTTCAGAGCGCCATTGTGAATGCTGGGGCCCTTTGGGGTTGTCAGCGTCATGATCTGTAGTGTTGGTAATGTTGAGCGGCTCAAGAGCTAAGTCCAGGTTATCAGACTCTACTGCATACTCCTAGCGGCAAGGTACTTCTTCTTCATGGTGACCGGTAGCGTTTGTCGATACATCATTGCGCATCTTGGAGATTGTTGAGGTGAACTCGGACATCCTGGTCGACCTCCTGGTCATGTTGGTGGTGATGTTCAATGCGGTTGCCCCTAGCTCCACCCTAGAGGGGTTGCCTATCGTTGCGGTGCTGGTCAGTGAAGCGACTTGGGGGGCGATCGGATCTTGGCATGGCTGATCGACAAATCGAGCTTGTGGAGTACGAAGGCCTCTGATCCTGGCAGATCTCATTGACCTGACAGTGCGCCGCTTTTAGCATGGTGGTGACCTTGGCGACCTTTGGTGTCTACAGGAGCTGGGCGAGCTTGTTGGCGGCCACTGCCAAGTTGGTGCATGGGGTCTTGTAGACGCCGTGGTCATCAACACGGACAAACTCATCTTCGAGGTTGCGTTGAGTTGGTGTGGTCTTCCTTGCGCAGTCAAGCTACTTTGCTCGCCATCACAAGGGCAGCCTCATTTGCTCAGCACTAATAATGGTTGGTGTTCTTATTGATGCGGGCAGCATGGTCCTCCTCGGTTTCCCCTTCCCATGGGGGGCTGTCGATGCTGACGTTGAAGATTGCGCCGCCACGAAAAGGAGGGAGAGGAAGTAGTTTGGTGGTAGTTTCGGCGATGGCCTCCGTAGAGCCCTAGGACTCAGAGTCTAGACTCTCCTCTAGGATGGTTTGGAGGGATGCTCTTGGGCATCGAATCGACGTGCAACATGTTGATGGCCGACGAGGCTGGTCGGCGATGTGGTCGGCAGGAGGTTGGATGTCTCCAATCTAGTCGGTGAACGTGCCCCTTAGGGCATCCTGGTAGGCGGCGGCGATGTTGGTGAGCCCAAAGGGCAGAGCCGCAACCCTTGGAGTTTCTTGAGCAGCCTCTAACAAACCTGGATTGGAGGGTGGTCGGTGCTGAACCAGAGTGTCTAGAGCCAATTCAGCGATGGAGAGGCAATTGACGAGCTTTAGACCAACCTGATCGATGGATACGATCGATTGTCATTGTTGATCTGCCTCCTCCGTAGCGAGGAAGCGGGCGGTGAGTTGTTGATGAAGGCAACCTCGAAGGTAGTTCCGAGATCGATCTGCAATCATAGGTGTTAGGGTGATCGGTGTAGAATCAATCTACACGGCCCGATGAGCTCTCTCGACTCCATCGTTGATGATCCACGAGATCAATCCAACCATGAAGATCTCGCCAAGCTACGGAGGGACGAAGAGCTTGTGGAAAGTACCATCTTGTTCAATATAGAAATAGCATGCACACCCCTACCTGGTGCACCAACTATCGACATAATATCGTTGGCAGTCCTCCGAGGGGTATCCCATGAAGGTAGATTGATCAGCAGAGAGGCGTGTAATCAAGAATAAGAAGGCAATAGAGAAACACGAGTTAGACAAGTTTAGGCCATCAGTATGATGTAATACCCTACTCCTGTGGTCTATTGGATTGTATTGGCTATCGTATGATATTGCGTGAGTTTGGAGGGGGTCCCTGCCCACCTTATATAGTCCGGGGGGGGGGGGCAGGGTTATAAGTCGGTTTGATCTGAGAGATAACCGAAAAGTAATAATAGATTACAGGAATCATGGGATCATACGTATCCTAACAGATCTTGTAGTATCTTTAGGATATCTTCCCGGTGTCTTGCTGGAGGCGCTGAGCAGAGTCATGCCCCGCAAGGCTTCATCTTGTGGGCTGGGCCACCCCTGGGGGTGTAGCCCATGTGGTCTGCAGTGGGTATCCGGGGTTGTACCCCCCACACATCTTCATCTTCGTCACTTGAGTCATCTTTCTTGCCCTTGTTCTTCTTCTTGTATTTGTCTTTCTTAGGCTTGGGGCATTGGTGTGCTAGATGACCAAGTTCTCCACAATTATAGCAATCCATCTCGGAGATTGGCTTCCTTCTAGTGCTAGTGAAGAACTTTTTCTTGCCATCAAACTTGACGCCATTCTTGTTGAGATTCTTTAGCATCTTGGCGGTTCTTCTCACCATGAGAGCAAGACTTGCATCATCAATTTCATCATCACTTGAGCTCTCATACTCAATTCTTGCTTGGCCCTTCTCTTGGCTAGCCTTGAATGCCAAGTCTTTGTCTTTCTTCTTGGTAGAGAATGAGCCATCTTATGGTGTGATGTGCATGTATATCTCATGAGCATTGATCTTTCCCAAGATTTGAGTTGGTGTAGCGGTGGAAAGATCACCTTGATGAAGCATGGTCACAATATGCCCATATTTGTCAATGGGGAGGACACTCAAAATTTTTCTTACAACATCGGATAGTTGTATTTGAGTAAGTCCAAGCCCATTGACTTCCTCTACAAGAACATTTAAGCATGAGTACATCTCATTAGCACTTTCTTTAGGAAGCATCTCAAAAGAATTAAGTTTTTTCATGATGAGATGATAGCGTTCCTCACGCTCACTCTTTGTTCCCTCATGGAGCGCACAAATGTCCGACCATAGTGCATGGGCGTCCTTATAGTTTCTTACACGGTTAAACACATCTTTGCAAAGGCCTCTAAATATGGTGTTTCTAGCCTTTGCATTCCATTTTTCATAATTCACTTCATCACCTTGAAGGTGCATGGGATCCCTAGGTTTTGGGAAACCTTGAGAGGCGGCTGTAAGAATTCTAACATCTAGAGCTTCTAAATACGCCTCCATGTGGATTTCCAATAAGGAAAATCATCTCCCTCAAAGATAGGAGGAGGTCCATCCCCATGAGACATCTTTCTCTAGGCGGTTAAGCCTAAATACGTGAGCACGAGGCTTCGATACCAATTGAAAGGATCAAGACGCCCAAGAGGGGGGTAAATTGGGCTAATTCTAAAATTTTTTGCAATAATTAAACCCTACACTTAGCCCACTTCACCCCTTGTGCCTAGAAAGTGACTCTATTGATCTACTGCACAAAAGTTTAGCACCCTAAGTTTTAATCCTACTCTAGCATGGCAATTCTAAGTATGTAAAGACAAGAATTGAATTGCTCAAAAGTAAATGCTTAAAGTAAAGAGAGGAGAAGGAACGCGGTGATATTTTGCTGAGGTATCAGAGAGTCGCCACTCCCCACTAGTCCTCATTGAGCACCCACGCAAGGGTGTAGCTCCCTCTTGATCCGCAGGTAAGGATCAAGTGCTCTCACGGTTGATTCTTTGACACTGTCTGTCGTGTGAATCATCCATAACCGCTCACAACTTGAGTTGGGTCATCCGGAAGTTCACTACGGATGATCACCAACCTCCCAATCACCACTAAGCCATCTAGGTGATGGCGATCACCAAGAGTAACAAGCAAGAACTCTCACTTGACCACAACAAGCCTAATGAGACGGGTGGATGCACACTTGCTACTCTTTTTCACTAATGAGGCCTTAATCTTGGATTCTCAAATCTCAATCACATCACTAGGCTTTGATCTCCTTGGCACTCTCAAGGGTGTTTCTTAGCTATTTAAATGGGCAAGAGAACTCCCTTGAATGAATAGAGAAAATATTTGTACCCCCTCATTCAAAATGAACCATTATGTGCCACTATGGGGTGACCAGACGCTCGGTCAATTTGACTGGATGCTCTGATCAGCTCTCCCCACCACAAAGCCATTAAGTTGTGACCGGATTCTGACCTACGTCCGGTAAGCACTGATCGGATGCGTCCGGTCATGAAAACTGCTCTCTAGAACCTTACTGAGTTGACCGGACTCTGGCACCCAGCATCTGGTCACTCTTCTCTCAGCGTCCAGTCACAACCAAATGACTCCACCTTGATCAAATGAACTGACCGGATTCTCACGCCATTGCTCGGTCACACATCGAACTAGCATCCGGTCAATATTTGACCCTCCATTCACTTCCAACTCGCAATCATATGTGAATGAAGTTTGCTCCTATTGATCTTAGGACTACTTCGGAGATACCTAGTGCTAGATTTGACAAATGTGTACCATAGCTAACCCACTAGACTCACCTAGGTCAAGCTACTAGTCCATACCCCCCTTAATAGTATGGCCAAAGGAAAAACAAAGTCCTAAACTACTCTAAGTGTCTCTTCAATACCAAACGACACTTAGAACTAGTCCATCCTTAACCTTGTCGTCCATCCTTTGAAAACCGAAATGATTTCCATCGTAGAGGCATGACAACCATGATTGCCCAATCAATTACCATTACCATGACCTAACTTAATTGCATCTGCAAAACACACATTAATCATAGTAATCTCATATTGTCATTAATCACCAAAACTCAACTAGGGGCCTAGATGCTTTCACAACCGCCACCACGCCATTATGTGATTGCTCATGCACACCACTCACCCATCACCTCCTTTAGCTCGCTCACCGACACATTATCCATGCCAATCGAGCCAAGGTAAAGGCCTATGAGCTGCTGTTGTCGTGCCGCCATGGCCACGAAGCACCGCCGAGCTCGAGCTACCGTGGCCAGCCCTATCCATCACTCCTCCAATCTCTCTCTTTTTGATTCATCTTTGTCATAGATCCTAGAAGCTATAGACATAGCTTGTTGAGTCGCTACCATGTCGCCAAGGTCGTAAACACGAGCCACACTACCATGAGCCAAGAGTGCCATCGCCATGCACGCCGTCATGGCTGCATGCATGCCCGGTTCTCTTTCTCGCACGCTTCTAGACGTTAGGGTTAGGTTAAAGCTAGGTTTAGCTCATGGCAAGAGCCTAAGGCCAATGTCGGCCTCATCGGAGCAAAATGCCACCATGCCGCCATTACGCTCGTGCCATCATGCCACCATTCACGTGGCCAAGCTTCGCCACCGCTTCAGCCTGACCTAATCCATGCCGTAGAGCTTTGCTAGGGTTTGTAGATGCCATAGCCACGCTCGCCTAGCCACGCCATCACAGGGGTTGGCTGTAGCACCACCACATGCCACCACCGAGCATGGCATTCATGTGGCCAAGCTTTGTCACCGCCCACCCGACCTAATCCACGCCGAGAGCTTCGCTTAGGGTTTGTAGATGTCGTAGCCACGCTACCGCCATGCCGCTGCCGGGGATGGCCAGAGCACCACCATGCTCACCAGCGAAGCTAGCTCCGTGATCCTCACGAGCAAACCGAGGGTATCTCAGAGGTGCGGAATAGGAAGGGGAACACGTTGGTGCCAACCTCGTCACCGGTGACCTCATCGTCCAAGCAAGTTCTCGCTAGTCAAAGTAGGCCCCTACCACTGTCTCTCTGACTTGTGGGGTCAGTTGACCCATGGGGCCTAGTCGTCAATCACAGTGGGGTGTATACACCGGGTGCACCTAGCTGTAGCGCCCGATTTGAAATTTGATTTTCTTTATTAATTTTTTCATAGATTTAGTTACAAACTTAGAAAAATCATATCTAGAACTAGGAATATCTAAATAGGGTGAACCAAATTTTGTTAGATTCATCTTGAAGTGTACTATTAGATAAAAATATTAAATATACTATTTAGGTTATTTTTCTAGAGAATTAAATTATGCAAGATAAGTGCTTTCAAAATAGTTTTTATCTTGTAAATTGCATAACTTGAGTTAGGAAGGTGATAAAATTATGATTCCAATTTTTCTAGTCTTGTGTTGACATGCTCTAGCTAGGAAAATATGAAACCTATAGTAAGAATACTTGAAATATGGTCTCCCTATTTAATCCTAATTAATTGCTAGCTTCTAGTGAAATTAAATGGGGTAAAAATACATAACATATGACCATGCAAATTTTTACATAGTATTCTTGTGCTAGGAGGAAAGTAAGAAAAATATTAAATCTGTTGCTTAAAACTTTTCATTAGGCACTATTTTTTGCTAAAATAAGCCTAAATAAATTTGTACAGTAGACTATTAGGGTCATGTGTAGGCTACTATCATTTTCTCAAAATTTATTGAGCATTGGAAATATTTATCCTTTAAATCCCCCTTATTATCTAAAGAAATTAAGAAATGAATATAAATAAATTAGTTATGTTTAACCATGATGTTTTCTATGGTGCTTGTGACACATATGATCTGTTGATGTTATTAGTTAGGCTTAGAAATAACTGGTTGTATGCAACTAGTTAATTATTGCTTTATAATTCAACTAGATGGCTGCATGTATAGTTTATGTTGTAGTGATAATTTCATGACGATAATGATCCTTTCTGTAAAATTTATTAATAACAAAGCTGTAGATAACTTACTTATCTACCTTATGTTAAATTTTCATAGTAATAGGTCTTATGGTTTAAGAATTATAGCTGTTAGAAGTCTGCTGTCAGAAATATTTGCTCTCTAGCCAGATCTAAAAGTATGAATTGTTTGACCTAGATAACTACTAAATCTCAGTAAGATGATTAAAATAAAGTTGTAGGCAATTTCATAAGCTTTCCAGAAAGTCTGCAACTATATTATTTTGATGTGTATAACTCCAGTTATGGTCAAAACAAGTGGTTATTGTCTTGTAGTCCAGAAAATAATTTACATAAGTGTTTGTTTAAGTTACTAGAGAAGAGATATGCACCTATTCAGTAAAAGCAAATGTAACTTGTTATCACCTTAATGTAATGCTGCTGAGAACACTTATGAGGATGCATTCATCACACCATATCATATTATACATGTCATTATATATGCATCCATGATATCTTATTCCCTGCTCATGCATATAGGATCGTCCAAAGGGATAACTCTTTTGGAGTTCAACAAAGAAGAAGAGGAGGAACAATAGGAAACACCTCAGGTCGTAGCTCTAGAAGGAGAGGAGCAAACTCTGGAGGACCTCTCTAAGTGCCCAGATCACAGGGCCAACCTCATTCCTCAAAGGCAAGCCCTAGGGCATTCTAAGTCTCCCATGTTTTACAAAATATCACTTGAGTCCTTTATATTTGATGCATTGAATTTGAAAACACTTGATGCATAGAACTACCTTGTCCAGATAAATATACCTTTAACCCTATGTAGGTCTAAGATCGAATTTATGCTTAGCCATGCTTAAACCGTAGAAGTCGGGTGATTTCCGTCACCTACGAGATATAGGTGGATACCGAGGAGCATGATTGGCTATATTTTGCTATCGTAAAAAGAACCATGGGGTAATATAATCGGAGGTCGGACGGAGTCTATGTGTAGGTTGGCTCATGTGATTTCATCTATGTCGATTAAGGACCGTACCATTGTTGGAACTTCGTTGAGATTGAACGCATGCCTCTCACTTAGCTCGTCGGATAACTCGCTCCGACCACGGCCGAGTAGCTCAACTCGTGCCGGGCCCTATTCTCAAAGTAAAAGTGTGCACTCTAGATGGTAGTAAGGATGTGCGAGAGCCGATGTGAGCCCAAAGGTAGGCTAGGCCTGAATGTCCCGGTAGCTGGTTGTCCCTTTATTGTGTACTACCGGGCGTAACACACACGTAAATGTGGACCTGAATTGTACCAAATGTGACCTAAGGTGATTGTTAATTTGGTCCGCCTAGGTTTATGTTAGAAATAAATTCCCAGCTGGTTGAAATCGATTTGAATCGCCATCTCTCCCGGACAGTGAGAAACTTGGCTAGCTCCAACATCGTAGTAACTGTATTATGGAATGATGGTTATGATGAACATGGAATTATTATACCGGCTATGGTTACTATTGTATGCTACTAAATGATATACCATATGTTTGGCATAGGTTAGTTGCTAATCCAGAGATGAATAGCTATAATTAACTTGATGACCGAATTATGAATGTACAACTGAATTAGTCGCTTTTTATGTAAAATGTTGTCAAGCTAGCTCCACTTATAAAGCATTTTATGATCCTTGGAGTCACTTTATTTTTTGTTCATGACGAGTAAGTCTAGCTGAGTACCTTCTCATACTCAGGGTTTTATTCCCATTGTTGCAGATGGTACCATTTATCATGGCTATTGCAAGAACTGCTTCTGTTCCCCATGGACGAGGAGTAAGCCCTAGGTAGGCATCTCTTATTAATGCCTCTCTTATGCTTTTGTGGAAGTGTGATCGTGAGCTGGCACTATATTTAAACAATGTTGTAGATGTTGGTTTCAAACTTTTAATTTGCTTCCGCTACTATCTTACCTGAACGTGGTTTGTAATAACTTTCATTTGTACTATGATGGATGAACTGTATTTGTAAACTTTATGTAACGTGTGACATGTACGTTGAATCATGTACGATCTTAGTTGTATGTTGGTTGAATCGAGACCCTTCGTGGTACTCGATGGACTACTGGGTTTATATGGGCTCAAGTATGACAGTGCGACTGCTTGCGGGCTGCTATTGCACTTGTGCTCTTATAAATTGGTCGGTTCTGCTACAGCTGGCATCAGAGCAAGATTCAACATTAATTGCCACATGTATATTTAAAACAAATGTTTTGTTTTTCAAAACCAGTTTTTAGCAACTTACAGCTATATATATAGGTGTTTAAAAATAAAGTTTGAATCTAAAATGTGTTGGTGATTACTTTTCTTTATGCCTAGTTAAGGACTTCAGTTGGCTAATTAAGTACTAACTTAGGGGTTTTTATTTTCATCATCCATATGGCGTGCTATTGTATAGATGTCATTCACTTGAGTGGTAATGTATGGATCAAATGTCTCTACGGCCAAGGTAAGATGTCACTCATCATCACAGTGGCATGACCGCAAGATGTGAGCGTGCGGTCTATGAGGAGAGTTAGCTTTGATACTGAAGTGTTTATATGCCTCATATATATATATATATATATATATATACACACACACACGGAAGTATTTAATTGTGGATTAGCTTTGATATTGCTATATATGTATATTTATATGTATATATAGGAAGTATTTATGTGTGTCTATATATATATATATGTGTATATATATATATATATATATATATATATATATATATATAGCATTTAGCTAGTGCCCAGATCTACATTCTACATATATAATTATGGGGTTGGGCTGAAATGAAATTCTTGTATAGGTATACTAACAGCGAAACGTGTAGCCCGACTAGTTACATTATATATGAGAGAACGCTTATATGCCACCATGTATGCCGTTAAAAGTTTTAAATTTTCCTAAGTTTGTGAGGACGTAGAGAACTTGGCTGCCAGTGAAGCATTCTTCATATGTTAGGATCTCGTTAGCATGTGAGCTCGAATACACAATCTCATACATTGCAGCCGGACAGAGGCGTTCTGTGTGTAGTATTTTCCTAATATTGGTCATGTTGGTTGTAGTCGCGTATTAAGCCAACCTCAGCATATCTTGTGCTAAATTGCAGCTCATAGTGTAGCCGGCATGCTACATGAACTGTATTGCAACTAGCACCGTCAGCAGCGTCAACCATCTAAGGTTATAAATCTGTGGACTACACATTTCAGCTTCCGCCAACACCTTAGATCATCTCTAATCACTAGATAGCCTAGCTTCTGCCAACATCTTTCTTACTACTAGCTCATTAGTAGAGCGCACACTATATATGTTTTTATACATCCACCACCATCGCCTTATTTATAGGTAACCATTACATTGCTTACAAGAAGGAAAATAAAACATCAAACGGAATTTCAGAACTGAACGCTCATGATTTATGAATGGGTACTTGCTACAGCACTGGTGCTTCCATATGGGCAGTGGTTACGCTTCGCAGTTAAATCATGCGCATATCACATTGTTTCATCCCAATTTCATGCAATACAAGCATAACAGAATTCGTCCTGACGCTATAAGCATCACATGACTCACATGCCAATACAGTCTGCACTTGCTTAGCACATTGTTCTTTTGGAGTTCTGATGAACCTGTATAGACGGAGCAGTATGCATTTGTATTACAGCAGCACAGGCCTCACCATGCAGAGCGGGAGACTAGGCCATCGAGATGTGCATTGGGCCGGACAGTATTTGAGCCCATATATTCAATGTCCCTTTCTGATCTTATCCTTCAACATAAGAGATCTAGTAGGGTCCCCACAAAAAAAAATATTTTATTAGTATATCTGACTACTTATTGACTCAACTATCTGTTCATATCTATATTTGACACATATGACAATACTTGTGTCCTAATCTAAATGTTAGAAAAAAGTAACTATCGATATTTTTGTTCAGCCGACGTAATCATATTACTGATGCTGTTAGTTATTAGGCTGCATTTAAATCAATATTTTGAAAACACATTATCACCGCCGGTATTGAACTTCACGGTCCGATCAGAACACTGCAATGGCAATTATGAGCCCTTGATCATTGCTGAATCAAACATCTTCTGATCACCACCAAATCGAATGGTATATCCGTGGTGATGATCCCTTCACCACCGGATCGTACACCGCACCTGCATGCACTGATGAGCCCTTCATAACCGCCTAGATCATACGCCTCACCAGTGGTGATGAAGTGGTCGTCACCTTCTGATCATGTGCCGGACTGAAGGTGATGAAGAGATCATCACACACTAGTACACAAAATAAATTTACTAGCGATTTTATCAACCGACAGTGTAAAAGGCTTGTAAAAATCAGCGAACTTAACTAGTGTCACCAAAGAATCGTCGCTATAAATATTTGCACCAGTGGTTTTAGAAGGACCGCCACTGTAAATAGATTTACACTGATGGTTTTCATTAGAAAACTGTCGCTGTAAATGTTTTTTTCACAAAATTACAAATCAGGCTAAAGATAGCAATTTTTTTTTTATCTTAGAGGCCAGAACTAGACAGCCACACGTAGTTTTTACCTTTTTTCGCTTTCGCGTCAAATACATGCAGCGATTCCAAGGAATCCAACTAAGAACACGTTACACCCCACTGCACCCAAAGTCACTTGTGACTTAATGGCAGAAATATTTCCTTAGTATTGACTCCACCATTTTTGAAATGGATATTTGAAGCTCTAAATGGATTCAAATCAAAAGAGTTTCAACTACAAAGTTTTAGATCTCATTAACCTCTACAACTTTGCTTTTGATCATTTTTTTCATCCAAGATCATTTGAGAAATTAAAAAATATACAAATTTTAAATTATTAATCTTAAAACATAATATGTGAGCCCTAAATGACTGTGAATGAAAAAGTAATCAACTACAAAGTTATATATCTCTTTGAATACTGCAACTTTTGTACAGACTATTTCTTCATCAAAGATCATTTCAAATGCTCAAAAAATAATTTCAAATTATTTGTAGTGGCACTAGATAAAGAAAACCCCTAGTATAAATTCATTTTACTATATGTTTTAAGTCTATTGCCGGTAGAACATGATTTCTACTAGCACTAGACCTATGAAAATAGCCAGTAAAATGAATTTATAATTCTAGCGGTTCATAGTGATGCAATACTATAGAAATCTAACAATCACCATCGGCCCATCGCTACAAGAATTTTAAAACTAACACTGATAAATGCATCATTGCCGGTTTGTAAGGAAAAAACCTATCACTGCCATATTTTCTTACCATCCACCAATGATTTGACATTGTCATTGCTGTTGGTAATATAACCCGCCAATGATACATCACTGTTGGGTTGTATTACCAACCAGCAATGATCCATAGCCCCCGGACCCAAAATCATTATTCATCCCGGTTAACTCCTCACTCACGTTATCTAAAGTCAACCAGTTCACACCTTTCTTCCCCCTCTCTCTGGAGATATTCGCCTGCTCCTCCCAACTCCCCATAACTTCTCCTCCTCCCCAGATCACCTCCCATGCCTCCACCACACAACAGTAGCCCGACGCGGAACTGCGTGGGCGTGTTAAGGGAAGGACCAAAACACGGCGCACCTAAGTGGCCCGATGGAGCTCCACCCCAGCGAGCATGAGCGAAATTAGAGTTGCATTGCGGGGCATGTAGGGTAAGCAGATGCTTCTTCACATCTCATCTCACGGTGATCTCTGTTTTCTCACTGTTTCTTTTCTCCGACAATCTCCCCCGCCCCAGTGCTCTCTCTCTCCCTCTCTCACACTCTGTCTCCTCGAGATCTATCATGGGGGAGGCGACCGTGTGCGCGGCTCAGATTTGCATTGAGATGTGGAGGATGGCCTTCGGGCGTGAGACCAAACCCGGCCTGCCCGGTGACATCTCCACTCTATCCCTCCCTCCCTCCGTGTATGTTGTATGAACTAATTTGTGGTTGAGTTGATTTGTGATGTGTTGAATCCCTTATCCCTTGTCCGTGATGTATAAAATCAATTTGTGGATAAGTTCATTTGTGATGTGTTGAATCCCTCCTCCTTGTTTGTGATGATGGCTAAATTACTTCTTGATCAACTGCTTGATGGAGCAGCTGTATCGGGCATGCATGGAGTTGGCAGTGGTAAAGATAACGCTCCAGCAAGCATGCTGCTGGATTCCTTTTGCTTTTGTTTTTTAAAGCCTATCACTACTGAGTGAAGTACTGGCAGCAGTAGCTCTAGAGGCATCACTGCTATTACCCACTACCGGTTCCAAAGTTCAGCAGTGTTTTCCTGTTCAGCATAGTGATGGGCCCATAAATTTCATTTCTACTAGCGCCTATACATTATGAATCGTCAGCTAAAAAGAATTGCATGCGTCCAGCAAAAATCGATTTTGTACTAGTGTCAATGCCAGATGGTAGCTTGATTGACAATGATGTCCACTTCACTACCGCCGAATCTTCTACCGGACCGGAGGGATGGAGAGGACGTCATCATTGGAGCAAGGCACCAGATTTTGTGGTGATGATCGTCATTGTCACGTCATTGTCAACGCTGATTAAACGCAGAACCAAAGGACTGCTATATCACTAGCCTAGCAATGTCCTTTGGGTCTTTTGGATTACTTATATGTCCTGATTCTAACACTATGCTCATGATTTTCCACTTGGGCTTGAATCCACCAGAAGCACATATTCTATGTGTGATAGACAATGAGGTTGATTCATTTGCTTTGCATTCACATACATCATACGTTGAAATAACAATGGAAAACATACGTTTACTGGTATTCTGATTATTATCTTGTTCTTGCGACTGATGAGATGCTTATATTTCAGATAGATGTTTGGCTTCCACATTATTATTTTGGTGAACCATGGCATCTTGGCTTTAATATTTTCACTTTTTTAGTAATGCGTGTTTTCTAAACAAAATAGGTTACCTGTTGAAGTCTGTCATTGAGAGCACCTACCTGACCAAAGCTAATAATTATGGAATACTGAAACACAAAAAGTGTGATGAGAACCAACTACCAAGACCAAATTAATGGGGACAAAAATACCAGCATCACAAAAGGTGTCCTCATCATTAACCAACCATAAACAAATTCAGCTGAAACCATGCAAGGATAACACACATGTTCCATAAATAGGATCAGACCTGGCAGAAATTCTCTACAATGATAGCTTCCAAACTCCTTCTGGATTAGCTACCAACACCACTTGAACCCTAGCAGCTTTGCTTTATTTAAATATTCTTTACACTTTGATTCCAGCGAACTCACCAAAGATCCACTCCTTTGAGCACGGTGACCTGAGCACCCCATCATTCATCTCTCACAAGCCTGGTCCACCCTAAAGGCATCCGCGATATAGCCCGATTAGCAGCAAGGGGAATTGGGAGAGCCAGAGGAATACGAGGCTAGGGGATTACTTGCTTTAGCATAGGGTAGGAAACCAGAAGGAAGAGTGCTTAGCAAGAAGAAATACAGTATTTTACAATTTTGTCTAGGTGATCCTCTTCCTCTACACCGCTTCACATATACCCGGTTCACCATCTCTCCCTCTCTACTTGTTGGACCATACTAGGCGAAAGAATCGAGTGTTGGAGCTTCATGGGTGGAAACACACTCCGGGCTCGACGACTATTTTGCTCTCGGTACTTCGTCTCGGTGCTGGTGCACTCACAGGCCGACTAACCTGCCCCTGCTCAGCGGACTTCTCCATCGGCTGGCACTCCACAGGCTCAATGACCGATGGGCTCTTCTTAGCCGCTCGACCATCTTGTATAGCGATGGTGCTAACATTCCCCCCATCTTAAGGGTTGCATGTCCCCATGTGTCACACCCAATTTTAAGGATAAAATAGGGGATGCAAATCTTATGTGCATGGGAGATCAATACCACACACATAAGCTTAACAAATTATGAATAGTATCATCACAAGTGTTTATTATTATATCACGAATATTAAGACAAAGTCTTCACATAGATATAGTGGAAGTAATAAAAGATCTCTCGATGAGCTCCATTTCCGCAGGTGGACGCTGGATTGGTGACCACAGAATCTAGAAGTCCTCGGGAAAATCATCATACCAAAAGCCATCTATTACCCATCAAGAGTTTTTTATCCAAATAGTGAAATAAACAACTGTAAGTACATATTGTGCCAATGCAGAGTGTATCTGAGGTTCATGAGGCTCAAAAAGGCTTGACATAGGTTTAATGACGTTGACTTTACAGTTGTCATAAGCATAATTTTTAGCTTAGAGATAGCAACAAGTTGTTTCAATCTCGACCTAAAACACACATGATCAAATGTAAACATGATTAATGAATAGGTATAAACAAACAATACTTAGTGATCATCTATTCCATAAGGGTTCCAAAGCGCTCGTGGCCGTGAAACACGGTGAAGTATACGATTTATACTACTGCAGAGGTTGTACACTTTCACTATGAGTCGAGATGCCTATATGCACGGGTTTACAACTCCCAAACACTTCCAAGGTGAAGCAGGAGCAGCAGTCAATTATGAGAGAAGCCTCTTCAAAGGTTTGTCTAAACAAGTTAGGGCGCTAGGTTTAAGCCAGCCTCACAGATGCAGAGCTCCCCCTTCAAGCCAGGCATAATGGCGACTGCTATATCATACACTGGCATTTTGAGGAAATACACTCATATCCAACCCAGAACACACACCCCTCTTGCGCCCATAAAAGTAACCTCTAACAAGCTAGAAAGCTCCTCCATCTTGAGCTAAAGCCCGAGCCATAGCCCCTCCACCAACAAAATCTTTGTAAGTCCTCGGATGATCACTTACAGATAAGTCCTTAGGAGAGGAGAATTTGAAGACATTTAAGTAGCTAAACATCCTAGCCCCTGCATTTACATGTTGCTAAAAAGTCAGTATTTTAATGTTTATTGCATATACTACATTAGTCAAGTTACACAGATCTCATGTTAATTGAGCTCTAGCAGGTGAAACTAATGCAAATGCATAACCCCATAGGGGTGACCAGAGGTAATAGTTCATTACTAGAGAATCCCTATCACAGTGACACATGCAACATGAATTCAATGGAATTAAAGTGAATAGAAAGCAGAGATGATCCTGGCGCTATACTTCTGCATTGGAGCAAGCAATTCGCTAAAGTCACCTTTCGTCAAAATCGTATTCTTGATCTCCCACAAATTGCTCACCATCAGCACCGATAACACGACAACATACAAGCATCCGAGGAGCAATCAATATAGCAAACAAAACTATAGTTAGAGCAGTACCAACGGCATAAAATCAAGATGAAAAGTTTGGAAAGCGAATATCGTCTACTTCTGAATACGAGACACGAAGATCACAAAAATCGGAGCTAAAACAAAGAAGTTATGAATTAAACAAGATTTCCTAAAGTAAAATAATAGATTAAATCTAATCTTGAATTTTAATAGTTGAAAACCTACTTAACAGTAGTATAAACATGTATATTACTTAATTATGAATCTAATGCAACTTCAGCGGATCAAATTAGAGTTAAAACGGAGATTTTATGGCTAAAAGCAGGTTGAGTGGCAAAATTATAAATAGCTGAAAACGTATTTTCAATCTAGCGAACAAAATGCTTTCAAAGGAAAAGCAGAATCTGAACACGCTTTGGACTACGGGTTAATTCGAAATAATTGAAAGGGTGTTTTGAAAAGCTGGTGGCGAAAATTACCTTGGATTTGGGACCGTTGGATTAGAGATGGGCGGTAGAGATTTGATCTCGCGGTGAAGAAAAAATCCTATCGG